>MU745966.1:0-11371 GCA_026770625.1 Nicotiana glauca
TCCCAATTAATTCCCTTTTATTTATTTTAATTTTTTTGGAATTCTTTACTTGGGGTAAAAATCACGTGCTCACAAGTTGCATCGAATGCTAATGGTGAACTTCGACCCTCATTCAAGGACAAATGATCTTAAGTGGGGGAAGATGTAAGGCCCCGTGTAATTTTGCCTAAAACCCAAAATTTCGTGGTGCCGAGTTAGGCCTATGTGTTAAAGATTGTAGAGATTGGGTTGAATAGTGCATTGAGGAGTTAAGGGAAAATGTTGGCAGAAATAAGGCATTTCTGCAGCCCATTATATGGTCGCAGAATTACTCTACGGGCCACAGAATGGCCGCATAGTGATGCAGTCTTTTGGGCCATTTTTGGTGTCATTTTAGCGGCCCATTATGCGACTGCAGAACCATTTTGCGGGCCGTATTCTGATCGCACATCATTCCTAGAGATTTATTAGATGGAGGTTTTGCGGCGCATTGGGTGACCGTAGAACATGTCTGCAGACCATAGACTGGTTGCAGATTAAAGTAGAAAATATTGGTTTCGGAGGGCCAATTATGCGGCCCATTTTACAGACCGCAGAAGCATTATGCAGTCACATATGCGACCGCAGATCTGTGTTGAGGATCCTATTTTTTTAATTTTATAACCCGACCCTGCTTCAATAAAACAGATGCAAGGGGTCATTTTTAAGCTTATTCCTGATATTTTTAGAGTGAGAGAGAGAGTTCTTAGAGTAAGAGGATAACCTTAAACCTATTATCGAACAATTGTTGCTCAATTCTTGAAGGTTAACAAGAAAAGTCCTCAACTTAAAGGTAAGAATCTATTCCCTAGCTCTTAAATTCGAAATTCTTCTAAAAATGGGTAATTAGCAAGACCATCCTTGTGTAAGAGGGTTGTTTATCTTGCACGCATGTAAGATAAAAGGATGTAGGAGGATTGTGAGCTAAAAATGATAAAGAATGGGGTTCTTAAAAATATAATGCACATCTAGTGTTTGATAATGTGCTCAATTGAGCTAGAATCATGATCATCTTTCTAATTTTTGGTTCAACTTATTATATTCCTAAAATAGATTGAGGTTGCTAAGAGCCTTAGAATATAGTAGAATTTAAGAAAGCTCTATTGAGGTATGTATGGATAAAACTCTCTCTTATTAGAATTAAACCCCATGGCGTTCATGCAATCGGTGTAAGTCCCAAATTGATCATTATAGAAATTGTTATCTCGAATGTGCTTGTGTTGAAGAATATATGTGCAATGTGTATTCCAATGCTTTCATCATGTTATCTTACTATTTGAGGGTGTGTTAAAAATATGGAATATGTGAAAAAATGCATATACATCTGTGAGCACGTGATTTTTTCCCTAAGCAATAATTTCAAAAATTTCAAACAAAAAACAATTTCTTTAGTATTTTATAATTTTTCATAAATTTTGTGGCATTTTTTGTGAATTGTTGCATTTTATTGGTGCATTTTAATTCATATGAAAATACAAAAAATATGCATTTGCATTTAGGGTATAATTTCATATTTTAGGATTAATTAGGTATTAATTTGTTTTAGAACAAAATATAAGAAAAATAACAAAAATGGTCTATTTTTGCATTTTTTTTTATTATTGTTAATTGTTAAAGTTGTCACAAAATAGATTTTTAATCAATTTCAGGAATTAATTAGCTTAGCTTTGAATGTATTAGGTCTTTGTTTTAATTTGTATATTTTTATAAAATTAGAAATAATAAAAAAAAATATATATATAATAAAATACAAAATGAAATACAAGAGATTAAATGAAATAAAGAACAAAAAGAGGCTGTCTTAATAAAATACACGAATTGGGCTGTTATTTTGGCCCAAAAAGGAAAATTCCCATTTAAATCAACCCAAGCCCAGCTCGAACCAACCAACCCAGTCCAGCCCTGACCTCTCAAAACGACGCCGTTTGGCGTTGTTTGATCTGAGCCATCCAATCTCTTTAATCCAACGGCTCTTTTTTTGATACTCCACATTAAATAAAAATGTCTTAAAGCTTCAGTAACACTAAAGACCAACAGGCTCTTCCTCGTACATATCCACTCCGCCTCTATCACCACTGCCTTCGCCGGCGCCCAACCGCTGGCGAACGTTATCTATGTCAATGGCTCCCAGATTCACACCCTCACACCACCTTAACCCCCTCAACACGAATCCATGACTCATTCCTCTCAAAACCCACCAGAATCTCTCAAATCTCCAAAACGCTAGCCGCCGCCCCTATTTTCTCCGGTGGCAGCGCGGTTCCAATTAACCCGAAATTAACACCAACAGACCATTAAACCTCCTTCTCCTCAAATCCATCGACATCTTCTTTTGAAAACGTCCAGAAATCCTCAAATATCAAATCTGAGTTCGGAGCCATGTAGCCAAATCCAAACCTACGCATGCAAGGGTTGTATTCCAGTCTCACAGTGTCGGTTTGATCGCAAAATAACATCGTTCGTTTGTTCCTGACGAAGAACAAGCGGGTGACATTATTTGGGGATTTAAATCGAAGGTCCTCGCTGATTCTGTCCGGGTTTTTTGTTAGGTATTTCTTCTATCTCATTTTTGTAGTGTAATTTCTTCTTTTCCTTCCTCTTCTTTTGCTTTCTTCTGATTGTTTGTGCTTATTTTAGTTTGTTCTTTTATTTTATGTTTTTTTGAGCATTTACTTTCACATAGAAGCAGTGTTCTTTAGGTTAAATCATGTAGATTAAAATGGTTTCGTTTGTTTACTAAATCGGTATTATAAGCTGTTGAAGTCTTAGAGTTTACAAGTAAGAGTTTCTTGATGTTTTTCTCAGCCTAAGTCAAATTGTATTAGTAATTGTTTGGTTGTTTCTTTACTGATTTGTTTTTTTCCAATAAATGATGACATGAATCTGTGATTAATAAATAATCCTAGATTATAGGTTTAGGGTTTAAGTTTTCTTTTTCAATCGTCAAGGTCCTTTCTAATCTGAATGGTTGCTCTTCGTGGTCAAGTAATCATGTTTTACCTTAGGTTTAATTTGTGTTCTGTTAGTTGGTTTAGTTCAATTTATTATTGGTAATTAGATTAACTTTGGGAATTGTTTGGATTAAGTCGAATTTTAGTTCTGTTGAATAATTAATTGTGGTCAAGGTAATGGGTTGGTCATTTTGGGGTAAATAGCAAGGAACTTCAAGGGTAGTTTAGGCATTAGAAATGGTCCAATCTATTAAGGTTAGTAATTTCAGAAACCACTTGAGGGCAAAATAGAAATTTTAAAGGTTGGAAAACTAAGCTAGAAATGCCTAGAACATTCTAGAAAGGGTTCAAGATGAGAATTCTGAAAATAATTGTATGACCTGGGCAATAAGTCAGAAAATAAGGGGGTTAAATGGGTAAATAAAATAGGGACTAGTTAGTTAAAACCTGAAATAAAATAGGGGAAAAAATGTGAAAGGGTCTAGAAGCTCCCCCCTAGTTTTGCCTATAAAAGGGCATGAGTAGTACCTTGTTTCAGAAGTTAGAAACCCCTGGAAAAAATCAGAAGTTTGGAGCCCCAAAATTTCCCCCCAAAGTCCTCTTTACAAATCTGATCCTGCATTTTGAATTTCAAATCTTAGAAAGTTCAAAAATCTTCTTCTAGATCTTAGTTTTACACAGAACAATCAAAAACAATTGAAATCCAATAGAAAAATCCAAAAAAATATCACTGTTTCATTGCTGATTGGATTTTGATTTCAAGTTTAATTGATAGTCAAGCCTCTTTTAGTTTTTCTGGTGATTTTGAGTAGTTTGAAGTGTGTTGGTTGATTTCAAGTTAGATTTGATTGCCTTAGTCTAGTTTTGGGGTGTTTCTATTGGTTGTTGGTTCATCTATATACATTTCTGGTTGGAATTGGTGCTGTGTTGAAGTGCATATGCTAAATCCTGTTTGATTTAAACATTCGTGGGCGGATCAATCTATTTCCTGGGCTGTTTTAAGTGTTAAATTGTTGTTGCTAATTATCTGCTCCTGATGACTCCTGTTTCTCTTACTGTGATTTAAATCCAGGTACACTACTTCGAATTGCCTTGACGTATGCTCATTTAAGTTAAAAAATGAAATATTCGAGGATCAATGTTCAATTGAAGGCTGCCTGTGTTTTCTAGTTGACATTAGTTATGTGTTTCCTGTTATACGAATGGTAGATGTATGCATTACTAGGATCATCTTTAAAGTCAGTGATTAGTGATTAAATGTTGTATGACATTGGACTATTGAGCTCAACCCTTGAAATGACATGAGTCATGGTTAACCCAATATGGTTATCTAATTCAAATAGACTGTTAGACTGGTTGTAATGGATATTCTCTATTGGTTTTAGTTAGTTTGATTCTGTGTAATTTAACTAGTAAAAATCAGAAGGATAGCTCAAGTAGAATTGGTTTAGAGATTTATGACCGTCTTGTTTATTAACAATTAAAAACGAGTGGAATATTTTTCGTTATAACAACCTTTCATTTCTATAAGTCATCTGAGTATTAATTTAGCAACATTAACTAGTCCTTTCAGTATTGTTGTTTAGGCACCGTTAATTAGTAGACTGTTTAAATTTTAAGCTAATAATTGTTTGGAATCAAATTATGCTGTGGGGCGGGCTCGATTCTGGCACCATAGCCGCTTGGGTTGTGTTTGTGCATGTTGGGATTCAATACCAGGCTTGAGGCACCACAGTTCTCTGAGCCTATCTTCTACTTACGTTGGGCCCAGGTAATTGGGCTGCTCCATCAAGTAGAATTGAAATTAATTTGAATAGGTGTAGATACCTATTAATAGAAGAACAGCAAGACCTGTTAGGATATCCATTAAACGAAAATGAGATGAGCCTCGCCAAATAAAAATGCAAATTGCGGGGCCCTCAATAAATCCTATAAAAATATTTAGACCACGGGACGTGCCGTTTAGCGAATTTCACGATTTTTTCCAAAGATGATAAACGCGTAGTTGCTTTAGGCACGCATTTTAATAATATTACCTTCCTAAATACGGGTGCACATATATGTGACGCAAATCTAAATCTCAACGAAGACGAAATGTATCAAAAGCCACGGGTGCACTGGTGCGACGTGGTTCGAGATGCATTTTTACGACGTTGCCATTCTTATTAAAAATAAAATAAAAGCTGGTTATTAATAAAAGGCACATAGATTAGAACATGTTTTAAAATCAAATAAAATCAAATACAACAGTTGAGCGACCGTGCTAGAACCACGGAATCCGGTAATGCCTAACACCTTCTCCCGGGTTAACAGAATTCCTTACTCGGATTTCTGATTCGCGGACTATTAACAGAGTCATAATTTTCTCGGTCCGGGATTCAATCGGTGACTTGGGACACCATTAATCTCCCAAGTGGCGACTCTGAAATCTTAAATAATCAAATCCCGTTTCGATTGTCCTTTAAGTGAAAAAACTCCTTTATGCCCTTGCGGGTGTAGGAAAAAGGAGGTGCGACAGCTCTGGCGACTTTGCTGGGGATACAAACCCAGAACTTCGGCTCAGGGTTCAGAATTCGAGCTCAGAATAATTGTTGTATTTGGTTATATCTGATTTTTCTACATGTTTTCATGCTTAATGTGCTAAATGTTTACCGCTTTGATATTATTTGAACTGTATATAAACTATGCCGAAACCCTTCTCTTCTCACCTCTGGGGATGTGCTTACTGGTTGAGACTCCCTATTCTGTTAGTGTGAATACCTTTAAATAAGAAATAGGCCGGACAAGTTACTAAGCCGGATGGCCTTTTGGTTCCCGGTACGTAGCCCCCTCCTCGACTCGAGTTGTCCGCTCGGGTACACAGTCTAGAACACATACCCAGGTTTTGAACTTAGAATAACTTGACTTCATGCCGGATCCCTAGTAGGAGCGCTTATTTGCATCAAGTGCATATGACTTAGGGGACTCAACACAGGGGTTGGGTCCGTCTAGGACAGGTAACCAGAAATGAAATGACCACCATGATGTATTTTAGGTGTTGCATTTATTTGTCTCGGGCCCGCATGCTGACCGGCTTTTAAACATCGAGAATTTTGTAAAATTGAGAAAAAGAGAAAAAAAGAGAAATAGCAGTATAAAGAATTAATTGTTTAGTTTTAAAAACCGATGCCCAAATGCTGTCAAAACTCTGCCGAAATTTCGAAAAACATGAAAAAATGGAAATGTTTTGTTTTTAACAATTTAATAAAAGCAAAGGAAAAATAGAAAAAGAGTCTTTATTTTTGGAAATTGTTCGCAGAAAAAGAAAAAGAAAAAGAGTATTTATTTTTGTTTGGGAAAAATAGGTTGTTTTATTTTTTGTTGAAAATGAAAAAGGAAAAAAGAGTCGTTACTTTGTCTTGTTTTCAAAAATAGAAAAGGAAAATATTTTGTCTTACCATGAAAAATGAAAATGAAAAAAAAGAGTCTTTATTTTAGTTTGGGAAAAATAGGTTGTTTATTTGTTTGTTAAAAATAAAAAAAAAAGAAAAAAAAAAGTCGTTAGTTTGTCTTGTTTTCAAAAAATAGAAAAGGAAAATGGTTTGTCTTGCCATGAAAAATGAAAATGAAAAAGAGTATTGCTTTTGTAGTTTTGTCATTTGCTTTTGAAATGCCAAAAATAAAAATGAAAAAAAGAGTCTTGTTTTAAAATAGTTCGTTAATCTGCCTGAACTACGCTGGTTTGATTGTCACCGGATATGAGATACATAGGCAACCCTCATCGGGTCCAACCACCCCTTTTCAAAAATAGCCAAAAAATATCAAAATTTTAATTCTTATCCAATTAGTCGGGTTATGCCATTCTTGTTTTAAAATAAGCCGAATGTCCCCAAAAGGGCGCTGGAAGGCTATTTTTACAAGAACAGCCACCCTGAGTCATTTCAAAATGGTTTGCGGGTACAGCCTTAAAATCTCCCTTTCGGAAGCGTTGAAAGGCCGTCTTTGCAAAACTGAGTCTTTGTTTTCTTAAATAAAATTTTTGAAAAATAGCCACTTTGCTTTTTAAGTCAAAATAAGCCATTACATGGACAATTTTCTTTAAATAGCCTTTAGTTGACATGGAAACTTTCTCAGTCTTGCGCAGGCCCATGGCGATGTCGAGTGATGCCTTGCGGGCCCCAGGATGTGAAGCTTTGATGTACTCTTGATCTAGTTTTTTATCATCGAGTCTGTATTTTGTTTTTGAAGTTTTCCTTCAAGAAAAAAAAAAAAAGAAAAACAAAACAACAAAATTTTGCTTTCACTTATTTGCAAGAACTACGCTCGGTCTGATTCATGCGGAGTCATGATACGTAGACAATCCACGTAGGATTCGACCATAACCAAAAGAAAAAGGAAAAAAAGGGGAAAAAAGGAAAAACCACAAAAAGGCAAAAAGAAAAGAAAATAGCGAAAAAATAAGAAAGAAAGGAAAGAAAAATAAATATGCTAAATGCCCTAACGCTAACATGGTGGCTTCATTTTGTCATTCCAGAAAGGTGGTTGGTTTGTGGTTTTAAAGCAGTAATTCATCGTTACAACACAAGGACAAAAGGCAATGGTGAACGATAATAGAACTGAGTTGATTGATACTGGTGCTCGACATCAGTTGGTTGAACGGGATAATGGGTTGAGTGAAGAGGTGCGGATGTTAAGACGATACGTGGCAGACATGTATCAAGCCTGGATGACTGGGAAGGCACCCTCTCCCCCCCGCCGCCACCAATTTTTCCTGTCATATCCACTACACCAAACAATGAATACTCACTCAAAGCTTGTGATGCCCTATATTACCCCTCAAAAATCGCCCACAAGGTTCTTGATTCATACAAGAAGAGCCCTCGGGATGAACTTCATGCTGGAAGTGAAAAGGTCACAGGAAAAGTAGGGCAAGATGAAATAGCCATGAAGCTGAAAGGCATGGAACAATCCTTAAAGAACTTACAAGGAATGGGAGACCATGGTAACATGTCTTACAAAGAATCGTCTGTGTCCCCCGACGTTCGCCTGCCCGCGGGGTTCAAAGCGCCAAAATTTAACTTGTATGATGGGTGCGGAGATCCGGTAGCCCACCTGAAGGTCTATTGCAATGAAATGGGAAGTGTTGGGGAGAAAGATGACTTGTTGACGGCATACTTCAGTAAAAGCTTGACTGGGGAAACTTTAGAATGGCATAATCGTCATGATGTCGGCAAGTGGCCTACATTGGGTGACATGGCTCAAGATTTTGTGTGACATTTTCAGTACAATAAAGACATTGTCCCAAATTGCCCCTCCCTATCTCAAACGGAAAAGAAACCCAAGGAAAGTTTTAAGGATTTTTGGCTCAGATGGAACGAACTGGTTGCTCGGGATAGTCATGCCATTGATAGAAAATGTGTTGCTGAGCCTCGCCCAAGACAGGGTCCGATAATCGTTCTTGCCAAACGTGTGCAACCTCAACACCAACCCCAAACCTGTCTCCTAGCTCCACATAATCCACCCCAGTGCTATCCCCAAAACAACATCCGATCTTTTGTCCAACCATCTGGTCATTGCCTCCGCCGAGGACAGAGATCGGTGGTCGTTCTTGCTAAATGCTTTTAGCCACAATACCGACCCCATAAGAACCCCCAAACTCCACATAATCCACCTTAGCATTATCCTCCGAACAATGTCCGACCACCTGTCCAATCAGTAAGTCACACCAAAGGGCGAGCACGAGCACCAAAGAGTCCCCACCAGTCTCCACAAAATTTCCAAGTACCCTATAACCCACATTCGAGCCGAGGGTCTAGAAGGGAAACAAGGCTGAAAAATAATTTTACACCAATAGGAGGAACCTATGCAGATTTGTTTGAGAGATTAAAGCATGATAACCTGATTGCACCTATCCCTCCGAATCATGTGGACAAGCGTTCAAGAAGCTTTGACCCTTCTAAATGGTGTGAATACCACTCCCATGCCCAGGGGCACGATATCGAAAACTGTCGGGATTTGAAAGGGGAGATAGAAAGAATAATTCAGGAAGGGATGATTGTGGTCCAGTACAGTGCCACCCAGAATATTACACAGAATTCTTTACTGGCACATTGTGTGGGCAAGATCCATGGTGATAGGGAGTATGAGAATCCTCTAGGAAACTCGTTGAATGAAGTCAATAATATTGAAATTGGTGAAGGTCCCAGCAACTCCGGTGGGCAATCCAGTTGCTAAGATGTCAAGTTTGGTGATTGGAAAGACGCTCTATCTCTTGGTGAACCAGAGTGGAGTTTTGGTGGTTTATTTTGGTGTCATTTCTCTAGTCCGGTTTATTTCAGGGTTGTAATCCGGACATTATCTTGTGACTCAAACCCTTCTATTTTTTCACTTCGCTTTGTTTAATCATAATAACTAATTTAGTGTCGTCTAGGTTTGTAACTCTAGTCTAGTTTGCTTGTTTTGTTGTTTAAACCTTTCCACCGTCAGTCTAATGTAATTCTCTATTTTTCGCCATTTCTAGTCATTTTATTTGATTCCTTTCTCCTTTTATAATTCTTTTCATGCTGGTTATAGCGACATGACATGCACGCATAATTCTCAGCCTGGTTTTTAAAAGTCAGTTTAGTAATGAAGCAATGAAATAATGTTGAAGATGTAAGGACATTCGAGGGAAATAAGTAAAGACATTTTGAGATCACTTTGAACCCGAATCAAGTGAAACTGGGGGCAATAGAACATAAAGAAATACTGTGGAAATGTATCATACCGCATCGGTTTGAAACCAAAGCAAGTTTGCCCCAAATCTACAAGGGCCATGCGTGGTACCGAGATTGTTGTCCAAATGGTGCTAGGTAATTGACAAATACAGAAGGCAAATATGAGAATCAATCAAAAGGTGTTCTGTATGTTTTTCTCAGCTTGTTTAACTACGCAGTTTGTACTTGGTATGTTTTGAAGATTGGAATGATGAAGGCATTTTATTCTGCTATCCAAATACTTTATCCTTTGTTACCCCTTTGAGCCTCGATTATTTTCTTGCATACCCCTTTTTCGGGATCAATAATAAGACTCGCAAGCTCGAATAGGGAAGTGAGCGGAGAAACAAGAGAAAAATAGTGAAGGGAAAGTGAAAGAAAAGAAGAGAAAAGAAAAAAAAGAAGGAAAAGAAAATAAGAAGAAAAGAAAGGAAAAGAGAAAAGAAAAAGAAAGAAAAGAAAAGAAGAAGAAAAAAAAGCAAAAAGAGAAAAGAAAAGAAAAAAGAAAGAAAAGAAAAGAAAGAAGAAAAAGGAAAAGAAAAGTGGAAGAAAGATTGTAACAACAAAAGTAGTTGCCTGAACTACGTTTGACTTGATCCCGAAAGGGTACGTAGGCAGCCTCTCTTTGAGGTTCAGTCATACCAAAACAAAAATCCAAAATTCCCCAAAAAGGAAAATGGGGCAGAAGTTGTGGTTGTTGTAAATCTGATTCTGAAAGTGTAATATTTGAACCCGTGTTGAATTGTTTTTAGCCTCGATACCCTTCCTTCTATCCCCATCCAAAAGCCTGCATTACGGTCCAAAGAAAGACCTTTTGATCAATCTTCAAGAAATGCCGAGTCAAGCGAGCAGAGGTGAATCACATCAGGGGCAACACTCCAGTCCAAACGAAGGAAATGAAGAATGAGAGAGTCTTGTCGATGAGAACCACTATGGGTACCCCAAGATGAGAGAAATCAAAATTGAGAGAGTCTTATTGGTGAAAACCCTCACGGGCACCATAAGGCGACGGTGAGTTGAGAGAAAGATCAAAATGAGAGAGGCTTGATGGTTAAAACCCTACGGGCACCACAAGTTGATTAAGGATGATAGATCAGATGGGGCAAGTGGAGCATTGAAGCCCAGTTTCACGGCGAAAAGGTGCAACCAGAGCTGAACATCAGATTTACTAAACAGAGTAGTCTGTAGGTGCATGTCAAGGTCGTTAGAGTCGGTACCTACATCTGACTTGCTACTACGTAGATTTCTTATTAGGAATCATCTTTTTCCATTGTCCTCTACTCAGTTCCTCGTGTCCTGTCTACTCTCTCTTCCTGGGTCGTTTGTTCAAAACAAGTGAGAAATGACTTCAAAATCTGCCACCAGCTTTCCAATTGCACAAAATGGGATCTGGTTAACACATCAAAATGTCATAAGTCAGGAAAGAACAGCAAGCACACTGAGTTGGTAACAGTCAACATGCATTGGGTATCCTTGTGAAATACAAAGGCTTGGTATACGTCAATTCACGAACAATGCAACAGATGAAGGGTGAGGGTGAATAGATCAAAAGAATTTCCTGTGATATGATAGACAAAGGGTGGTAAACCAGTGATGAGCAAGACTTTCCAAGAAAAATCAAAGTTAACATGGCAAATAAGGGAACTGTAGACCTCGAGAACCGGACCA
>MU745966.1:14534-33210 GCA_026770625.1 Nicotiana glauca
ATACAAGTTCAAGGCAACACAAGAGCAAGTTTGAAGACATAGATAGGACCTTTTGTAATTCATAGATCATAGCTTAGTCTAGCTTCTTTTGTTTTACCACGCTGTAATAAGGAGGTCAGCAAGCAGTAACAGCAGCAACAGCAATGAGATCACAGCTCCTGGTAGTCCCAGCTACCAGACACTCCCGAACTACACTGACCTGATTCCTGTTTAGCCCAGGATATGTAGGAAACCTCTGAAGCAGGGTGCGGTCAAAACTTTTTCAAAAAATGCTTCACAACGGAATAGTTGAACGGGCAAAAATCGCTCGTATTGGCCTATTTATCTTTGCCCGAAAACTCTTCGTATTTTCAAGCAAAGAGGGGCAACTGTGAGTACGTGATTTTTTCCCTAAGCAATAATTCCCAAAATTTCAAACAAAATAATTTCTTTAGTATTTTGTAAGTTTTCGTGAATTTTGTGGCATTTTATGTTAATTATTGCATTTTATTGGTGCATTTTAATTCATATAAAAATACAAAAAATATGCATTTGCATTTAGGTATAATTTCATATTTTAGGATTAATTATGTATTAATTTGTTTTAGAATAAAATATAAGAAAAATAACAAAAATGATCTATTTTTGCATTTTTTTATTATTGTTGATTGTTAAAGTTGTCACAAAATAGATTTTTAATCAATTTCAGGAATTAATTAGCTTAGCTTTGAATGTATTAGGTCTTTGTTTTAATTTGTATATTTTTATAAAAGTAGAAATAATACAAAAAATAAAAAAAATATATATATATATAATAAAATACAAAATGAAATGCAAGAGATTAAATGAAATAAAGAACAAAAAGAGGCTGTCTTAATAAAATACAGGAATTGGGCTGTTATTTTGGCCCAAAAAGGAAAATTCCCATTTAAATCAACCCAAGCCCAGTCGAACCAACCCACCCGGTCCAGCCCTGACCTCTCAAAACGACGTCGTTTGGCGTCGTTTGATCTGAGCCATCCAACATCTTTAATCCAACGGCTCTTTTTTTTATACTCCACATTAAATAAAAATGTCTTAAAGCTTCAGTAACACTAAAGACCAACAGGCTCTTCCTCGTACATATCCACTCCGCCTCCATCACCACTGCCTTCGCCGGCACCCTACCGCCGGCGAACGTTACCTATGTCAATGGCTCCCAGATTCACACCCTCACACCACCTTAACCCCCTCAATACGAATCCATGACTCATTCCTCTCAAAACCCACCAGAACCTCTCAAATCTCCAAAACCCCAGCAGCCGCCCCTGTTATATTCGGTGGCGGCGCGGTTCCAATTAACCCGAAATTAACACCAACAGACCATTAAACCTCCTTCTCCTCAAATCCATCGATATCTTCTTTTGAAAATGTCCAGAAATTCTCCAATATCAAATCTGAGTTCGGAGCCATGTAGCCAAATCCAAACCTACGCATGCAAGGGTTGTATTCCAGTCTCATAGTGTCGCTTTGATCGCAAAATAACGTCGTTCGTTTGTTCCTGACTAAGAACAAGCGGGTGACATTATTGGGGGATTTTAATCGAAGGTCCTCGCTGATTCTGTCCGGGTTTTTCGTTAGGTATTTCTTCTATCTCATTTTTGTAGTGTAATTTCTTCTTTTCCTTTCTCTTCTCTTGCTTTCTTCTGATTGTTTGTGCTGAGTTTAGCTTGTTCTTTTGTTTTATGTTTTTTTCAGCATTTACTTTCACATAGCAGTAGTGTTCTTTAGGTTAAATCATGTAGATTAAAATGGTTTCGTTTGTTTACTAAATCGGTATTATAAGCTGTTGAAGTCTTAGAGTTTACAAGTAAGAGTTTCTTGCTGTTTTTCTCTTCATAATAGCCTAAGTCAAATTGTATTAGTAATTGTTTGGTTGTTTCTTTGCTGATTTGTTTTGTTCCAATAAATGATGACATGAATCTGTGATTAATACGTAATCCTTGATTATACGTTTAGGGTTTATGTTTTCTTTTTCAATCGTCAAGGTCTTTTCTCATCTGAATGGTTGCTTTTCGTGGTCAAGTAATCCTGTTTTACCTTAGGTTTAATTTGTGTTATGTTAGTTGGTTTAGTTCAATTTAATATTGGTAATTATATTAACTTTAGGAATTGTTTGGATTAAGTCAAATTTTAGTTCCGTTGAATAATTAACTGTGGTCAAGGTAATGGGTTGGTCATTTTGGGGTAAATAGCAAGGAACTTCAAGGGTAGTTTAGGCATTAGAAATGGCCCAAGCTATTAAGGTAAATAATTTCAGAACCCACTTGAGGGCAAAATAGGTATTTTAAAGGTTGGAAAACTAAGCTAGAAATGCCCAGAACGTTCTAGAAAGTGTTCAAGATGAGAATTCTTAAAATAATTGTATAACTTGGGCAATAAGTCAGAAAATAAGGGGGTTAAATGGGTAAATAAAATAGGGACTAGTTAGTTAAAAGCTGAAATAAAAGAGGGGGAAAAGTGTGAAAGGGTCTAGAAGCTTCCCCCCCTAGTTTTGCCTATAAAAGGGCATGAGTAGTACCTTATTTCAGAAGTTAGAAACCCCTGGAAAAAATCAGAAGTTTGGAGCCCCAAAATTTCCCCCCGACATCCTCTTTACAAATCTGATCCTGCATTTTGAATTTCAAATCTTAGAAAGTTCAAAAATCTTCTTCTAGATCTTAGTTTTACACAGAAAAATCAAAAACAATAGAAATCCAATAGAAAAATCCAAAAAAAATATCACTATTTCATTGCTGATTGCATTTTGATTTCAAGTTTAATTGATAGTCAAGCCTCTTTTATTTCATTTTCTGGTGATTTTGAGTAGTTTGAAGTGTGCTGGTTGATTTCAAGTTAGATTTGATTGCCTTAGTCTAGTTTTAGGGTGTTTCTGTTGGTTGTTGGTTCATCTCTATACATTTTTGGTTGGAATTGGTGCTGTGTTGAAGTGCATCTGCTAAATCCTGTTTGATTTAAACATTCCTGGGCGAATCAATCTATTTCCTGGGTTGTTTTAAGTGTTAAATTGTTGTTGCTATTCATCTTCTCCTGCTGACTCCTGTTTCTCTTGCTGTGATTTAAATCCAGGTACACTACTTCGAATTGCCTTGATGTATGCTCATTGAAGTTAAAAAACAAAATAGTCGAGGATCAATGTTCAATTGAAGTTGCCTGTGTTTTCTAGTTGACATTAGTTATGTGTTTCCTGTTATACGAATGGTAGATGTATGCATAATTAGGAACATCTTTAAAGTCGGTGATTAGTGATTAAATGTTGTATGACATTGGACTATTGAACTGAACCCTTGAAATGACATGAGTGATGGTTAACTCAACATGGTTATCTAATTCAAATAGACTGTTAGACTGGTTGTAACGGATATTCTCTATTGGTTTTAGTTAGTTTGATTCTGTGTAATTTAACTAGTAAAAATCAGAAGGATAGCTCAAGTAGAATTGGTTTAGAGATTTATGACCGTCATGTTTATTAACAATAAAAAACGAGTGGAATATTTTTCGTCATAACAACCTTTCATTTCTATAAGTCATCTGAGTATTGATTTAGCAACATTAATTAGTCATTTCAGTATTGTTGTTTAGGCACCGTTAATTAGTAGATTGTTTAAATTTTAAGCTAATAATTGTTTGGAATCAAATTATGCTGTGGGGCGGGCTCGATTCTGGCACCATAGCCGCTTGGGTTGTGTTTGTGCCTGTTGGGATTCAATACCAGGCTTGAGGCACCACAGTTCCCTGAGCCTATCTTCTACTTTTGCTGGGCCTAAGTAATTGGGCTGCTCCATCAAGTAGAATTGAAATTAATTTGAATAAGTGTAGATACCTATTAATAGAAGAACTGCGAGACATGTTAGGATATCCATTAAACTAAAATGAGACGAGCCTCGCCAAATAAAAATGCAAATTACGGGGCCCTCAATAAATCCTATAAAAATATTTAGACATCGGGACGTGCCGTTTAGCGAATTTCACTATTTTCCCAAACACGATAAATGCGTAGTTGCTTTAGGCACGCATTTTAATAATATTACCTTCCTAAATACGGGTGCACATTTATGTGACCCAAATCTAAATCTCAACGAAGTCGAAATATATCAAAAGCCACGGGTGCACTGGTGCGACGTGGTTCGAGATGTATTTTTATGACGTTGCAATTCTTATTAAAAGTAAAATAAAAGCGGGTTATTAATAAAAGGTACATAGGTTAGAACATGTTTTAAAATCAAATACAACAGTTGAGCGACCGTGCTAGAACCACAGAATCCGGAAATGCCTAACACCTTCTCCCGGGTTAACAGAATTCCTTACTCGGATTTCTGATTCGCTGACTGTTAACAGAGTCATAATTTTCTCGGTTCAGGATTCAATCGGTGACTTGGGACACCATTAATCTCCCAAGTGGCGACTCTGAAATCTTAAATAATCAAATCCTATTCCGATTGTCCTTTAAGTGGAAAAACTCCTTTATGCACTTGCGGGTGTAGGAAAAAGGAGGTACGACGGTCGATTTTTGTACTGTGTCACTACTGCCTTTTCTCTAATGGAGTTCGATTGATGTGCTAATGTTCTATTCGAGTTTCCGTCGAGGTTCAGAGTTGCTGTTCGTGATTTCAAATCGAGTTTGACTAGCATTTCGGGTTTGTTCATAGCTCGTCCGTGTAGCAACTGTAAAATTTGACTATATCAGAAAACAGCTCAGGTTTCTTTTCTTCTGTTTCTCTATTATTTGAGTCGATACTTTCATGTATTGTGAATCGAAACATGATGTTGTTTTTTTTCTCTTGCTTGATTTTGGAGTTTAATATTCTGCTAATGGCTCGATAATAACACATGATGCACTGTTTTAATGATTCTACTTTCACTTGTTTTTGGAGTGCTTAAATATTGATCATTGTGAGAAGTTTCTGATCTTTGTTCTAATCTATTCTCAAATTTATGTTTTGTTGGATAGTTGCTATAGCTTTGTTGACTTTCGTGAATTTCTAGTCATAGCATTTGTTCACACCTATGAATAATGCATCTGATAGTACGAATTTCCCTTTTCTTTCCAAATAACCGTTGAAGCTCCATTAATGTACTGCCGACTCTTCTTCTCGTTAGATCTAATTCAAGTTTGCCTTTGTCATTTTCCCTTATTCTTTTGGTTCTAACAACGTTGATTGGCAGTATAATCATTTGAGTTGAATATTCATGCACCTAACATCATCAGTTTCGTTTTAGTTTGATTTGGGAGTACAAATTGTATAAGGATTTCTTTTTGGATTCGAAATTGTGTTGGTAATCTGCTATGAATTTTTCAAGGATTTGGTTAGGGAATTTAGGTACTTGGGTGTGTTTCGGGTATTGAAGTATGCTATGAAAGGTCAGGTTTGTTTAAAGGATAATTGAATGTGCCTGTTAAGTTCGAGTTAAGAATGTGATTGTTGTTTGAAGGGGTTAACCAGATTAGTTCTATAAGCCTGATTGGGAATAATTCTTTTAAAGGTTTGGGGTGCGCCATGCCAAACATAAATGACGATTGCATGGCCCTCATTTTGTTTAAATTTGAATTGATCCTTAGAATTCGGGACGTGCCGTTTAGTGAATTTCTCGGTCTTCTCCAAATATAATAATGCGTTAGTCTCTTTAGGCGCGTATTTTAATAACATTACCTTCCTAAACTCAAGTGCATATTTATGTGACTCAAATCCAAATCTCAACGAAGTCGAAATGTGTCAACCACCACGGATGCATTGATGCGATGTGGTTCGATACATGTTTTCACGATATTACAATTCTTATTAAAAATAATAATAAAAGCGGTTTAAAATTAAAAAGCACATAAGCTAGAAAATGTTTCAAAATCAGATAAATCCAAATGCGACAGTTAAGCGACCGTGCTAGAACCACGGAACCCAGGAGTGCCTAACACCTTCTCCTGGGTTAACAGAATTCCTTACTCGGATTTCTGGTTCGCGGAAATTTTAACAGAGTCATATATTTCCTCAGTTCGGGATTCAGCCGGTGACTTGGGACACCACTAATCTCCCAAGTGGCGACTCTGAATCTTAATAATAAATCCCGTTCTGATTGTCCTTTAAGTGAAAAAACTCCTTTACGCCCTCGCGGGTGTAGTGAAAAGGGAGGAGTGACAGCTCTGGCGACTCTGCTGGGGATTGTTATGCCAAATTGTGTGAAAAGCCTCTATATGTCTTAGTTTTTAAATTGCTCACATGTGTAAACAAAGTCTTGAATGAAAATTCTTGTTGTGGTTGCTAATGATAATAACGTTGGGATGTGGAAAAGAACATGAATTATGAAATGTGGCCAAGAGCCAAGAATAAACGAGATGATTGATAGAAAATGGTAATGTCTTGGGCAAGACGGCCTAGCCAATCGGCCGTGATCGGACGCCATGCCGCACACTTGGTGGTGACTGTGTAGAAAATTAGAACTAGAAATTGAATTTGAAATTGAGATTTGTGATTGATGTCTCAAAAGAGACAGCCTAGCCGATAGGGTCATGATCAGACTCCGTGTAAGAATATAGTGGTATTGTGAATAATGGTGTTTTTGTACTTAAAAGCTTATCTGATTCTTAATTTGAGGTTATGAAATTGTTTAAAGTTTCTATTGATTTCATAATTATTCCATCTTGTATCATTGTTCATTCTAATGAGATAGTGTTTAGAAATAGATAATAGTACCATTTGACGGTACTAATGTCCCTCTTGCCGGGGAAGCTACATTTTAAATGGATATAGGTGGTTTCATTGCCGATTGTGTTGATCGGCGATGGTGGTACATCCTCCTTTCAGCAGTTTTGGTGAGCCCCATTTCATTTCAGGGTTATGCATCTTTTGTTCCTTATGTTTTGTACTTGAGGTATAGCCTGGGCCTTGTTGCTAGCACTTTTGTTGTACTCTTCTATATCTTTAGAGGCTCCGTACACTATGTGGGTTGTATATGGGTGTCGGAAAAGTCAAATGGGTTACGTGGTATTTTGACTCCTGTTCCACTTAATCATAATGATATGTGTATTTTGAAACTTAAAAATGAAGTAACTAATGGAAATGATTTATTATTGTATACATGGTCTCTGTATCACTTATTTAGTGAGAATATGTCTTCTCCTTATTCCCGAGTGAGTTGAGTGGTGGAAATCTTATAGGCTTGCTCAGTCGGGTTCACCTGGTTGAGCACCATCGTGCTCCGTGAGTTTGGGGCATGATAGCCAGGAACCCATACAGTGTTGAGTGATTATATGTGTGATGAGGTGGGCATTGATGAGGTGGGCATTTGGGACAGATAGCTCGAGTATGTTGAGAGTGATAGAACATGGGAATACCATCGTGACATCATTCATTTGTCATGCATACTTGACATGTAGGCATATAGATGTATCTTCCACATACTAGCTGGTAACTTAAATGCTCTTATCAGTGTTGGGCTTTAATTGTTATATGTGAAAGCATATCTAAATTCATGTAATGTGAATGAGCTGACTATGATAATTTCCTTGAGTTTTTTATTGTTATCGTCATCATTATATATTTGTTGTCCTTAATATTGGTTTCTGATGTTCTTCTTCTAAGCTTGTCACTGCTTTCAGCCCAAGGTTAGTTCTCTTACTTATTGTGGATATGGGGTCAGTTGTACTCATACTACACTCTGCACTTTGTGTGCAAATCTAGTACATTTGGACGTGGTGATTGCTATAGCCATGTTGGTACCAATATTTTGAGACTTTTGAGGTAGCTACTATGACGTCTGCAAACTGTGACTCTATTTCCTTTATCTCCCTTATTACTATTTTATTGTCAGATAGTTGTACTAAGAATTTGGTTTATATTTTGATACTCAGTAGTGCTCATGTACCCATTGATACTAGATTCTAGGGATGGTTGTAGCAGTATTGTTATTGTTTTTATTGGATAATTATGATATTTCTATTGTTAAGTTTATTAAACCATGTTTATTCCAATGCCTAATTATTATATTGCTATTGGTTGCCTAGCAAGTGGTGTTAGGCACCGTCATGGCTCCGGTGGGAGTTGGGTCATGACAAGTTTGTATCAGAGCACTGGGTTTCTTATGTCTCACAAGTCATGAGCATGTTTAGTGAAGTCTTGTGGGTCGGTATAGAGAAGTCTGTACTTATCTTCGAGAGGCTACCAAAATGTTAGGAAACTTCACTTTCTTGAATTCTTGTTGTGTGGATGTTTTTATTTCTAATGCTTGAAACTTGACACTTCTATTCTTTCACATATGGTGAGGACGCGTGCGGTCAGATCAGGAGAACAACCACCAGCACCACTATCTAGGGTCATAGTAGAGACAGAGGTGGGGCTCGCACTATAGCCATAGCAATACCTATATAGCCACTAGTTGCTCCGGCAGGGGATCAAGTACCAGATATTGTTGAGCCGGTAGGGAGAACTCAAATTTTGACCATGTCCAGGAGTCTGGATCAGGCGATTTTGCTTCCAGCTACACCAGCAACCTCACAATATAAGGGAGGTGCCCAGACTCCTGCTGGCCATACTTTAGAATAGCTAGCTCAGGGACTTCAAACACCGGGGGTGTTATCGGTTCAGCTAGTTTCTACTGCTCTGGCCAAGGTTGGCCCACCTATGAGTAATGGGGAGCAGAAGAGATTGGATCAGTTTTGGAGGCTTAAGTCTCCAGAGTTTAATGGAGCAAAGGTAGAGGATGCTTAAGACTTTCTAGAGAGGTTGTCTGCAGATTCTTCACACAGCTGGTCTTTTGAGCACTAGTGGGGTTGCGTTTACTACATTTTAGCTGACAGGGAAGCCTATTGTTGGTAGGCTTATGAGTTGAGCAGGCCAGCCGGTGCAGCACCACTTATGTGGCATGAGTTCTCAATTCTCTTATTAGAGAAGTTTGTTACCCAGACTCGTAGAGAGAAGTTGCGTAGGCAATTTGAGCAGCTACACTAGGAGGGTATGACAGTAACTCAATATGAGATGAGATCCACAGATTTGGATCGTCATGCAGTATGGTTAGTTCCTACTAAGGGAGAGAGATAGAGGATCAAAAGGTTCATTGATGAATCAACTATGGCCTACGCTTCAGTTTGGCTTAAGTAGTCGAGACAGTTGTTAGGTTTAACCAGGTGGTCAAGATCGCTAGGCGCTTGGAGAAGGTTTGCATGCTTGAGTGCGAGGAAAGGAAGGAAAAGAGGCCCGTGGTTCAGCTGGTTTCGGTGGTACCTCATCTAGAGGTTAGTCACATCACAGTAGAGGTCATTCTTTCAGGCCTGCTCAGATCGTCTGGTTCATCGTGGTGCATCAGCTAGCCAAGGTTCATACAGTACTCATCTAGTTTAGTCATCATATAGTGCACTCCAAGCTTAGAGTTCGTACCGTGCTCCATCAATTCATGGTTCATTAGTAACACGATCTTCTAGTCGTTATTTTAGTTCTAGGTGTCCAGTTCAGGCCCCGTTGTCACCCCTAGATCGCGGTTGCTACGAGTATGGGGAGTTTGGGAATATGAGGAGGTTTTTCTCTCATTTTATTGGAGGTTCCATGTAGTAGAGAGGTCAGGCTACAACTTTTGCAACAGTTACTACACCACCTGCTCAACCAGCTCGGGGTAGGACTCAGGAAGTTCAAGGTCGCCCTATAGGGAGAGGTCGATCAGGTGGTGGTCAGGCTCGAAGCTATGCTTTTCCTGCTAGGTGATGTGCCATAGAAATACGGCATTTTCTATACTAATTACATAGACTTTAGCTCATCTTTTAAAGCAATATAATTCATTTCTAATGCAGTTTTGGTGTTTTCCAGGAAACCGAACTTGAAGAATCAAGAACATGAATAAGATGAAAAAAACCCATGAAAAGCCATATATGCGACAAATCTACGACCGCAGAAGTGATGTCCGGACTGTAGACCCATCGCAAAGCTAACCAGGACATCCCAGTATCAGAGAGTCAAATATGTTGCTCATTATGTAGTGGCAAAACACTTATGCGGGTCGTGAAGTTGCCAAATGAATGCAAGAGGTCTTCGAGTGAAGATGAATCTGCGGTACACTATGCGGCTGCAAAATCAGTATGCAAACCGCATAATCAATATGCGAGAGAGAACTAGAAACTTTGTGATCAGATTTGTGGTGCGGCTGAAGATGTGTAGACCACGAATATGTTCTATGGCCCATTCTGCGGTCGCAAACTTAATCTGAAGGGTCATTTTTGTCACATTTTGTCCATTAATTTTTGTAACGACCCGGCCGGTTGTTTTTGGAAATTACGCCCCGGTCCCCCATTAACTGCTTTCCCTAAGTTCATTTCTGCTATTTTGGTTTGCCGGGACGTTCGGTATTTGGATTCGGAGTGTTTTGGGATACTTAGTCCCTAAATGAGAGCTTAAGAGTTGAAAAAAGGTCCTTATTCGGAACAGTGTGAAGATGACCTCAGAATGGAAATCTGATGGTTCCGTTAGCTCCGTTAGGTGATTTTGGGGTTGGGAGCGTGTTCAGAATGTAGTTTGGAGGTCCGTAGCTCATTTAGGCTTGAAATGCCGAAGTTTGAAATTCTGAGGTTTCCGGTCCAATAATGAATTTTTGATCCGAGGGTCGGATTGGAATTACGGAAGTTGCTGTAGCTCCGTCATGTCATTTGGGATATGTGTGCAAAATTTTAGGTCATTCGGACGAGGTTTGGTTAGGTTTTTGATTGAAAGCGTATTTTGTTAGAATTTGAAGTTCTTAGGCTTGAATCCTTGATTTAATCGGGTTTCCAGTGTTTTTTGTGGTGTTTTGAGGATTGTTGTAAGTTCGAATAAGGTATTAGGTGGTATTGGTGCTTTTGGTTGGAGTTTCGGGGATCCCGGGATGATTTCGGATGCTCAACGGGCAAAGTTTGGAGTTAGAAGGAAAAAAGTTGCAGCAGGCTTTTGGTATTTTTGCTTCTGCGGTCCTGGAGCCGCAGAGGCGGAGCCGCAGAGGCGGCTTCTTCACCGCATAAGCTGCCATCTTTCCGCATAAGCGGAATTGCCCCATCCTAGGAGAACCGCAGAAGTGGTCTCCTTCCCGCGTAAGCAGAACCGCAGATGCGGTTTTTAGTCCGCAAAAGCGGTCCCTGCCCTCTTAAGTTGAACCGCAAAAATGGTTAGTCTCACCGTAAAAGAGGGACCGCAGAAGCAGTCCCTGGGCCGCAAAAGCGGAAATCACAAGTCTGAAAAGGGATAATCTGAGGGTTTATTTCAAAGTTAGAAAAATCAATTGAGAGCTCGGGAGAAGGCAATTTTGAGTGGATTTTGAAGAGAAGATCATTGCGTAACGTTGCTTTGATCCCTTCTAGTTATATTCCATCAATTCCTAGCTAAATCAACCATTAGAATTCAAATTCAAGGTCTAAAATTGAGAAAAATGGGTAAAACTTCTTAGGCTTAATTTTGTGATTTTTAGTGGGCATTTGGCCTCCGATTTGGGAGATTTTTATATGGTTAGACTTGTGAGAGTATGAGGGTTCTGAAAATGTGAAAATTATTCGATTCCGAGACGTGGGCAGGAGGGGCGTTTTGGTCATTTTACCTATTTTCGCGCCATTGCTTTAATTTCAATAGTGGAATCAGTTGTTACAATATTATTTACGATTTGTAATTGAATTGAATAGATTTGGGCCATTTGGAGTCGGATACTCGTGGCAAGGGCATCGTTCCCTAGTTGATTTCGCACCGGTTGGAGGTAAGTGGCTTGCCTAACCATGTGTGGGGGACTTCGTCCTTAGGAGGTGATAATTGGTAATTGAATGCCTTGTACGTGAGGTGACGAGTGCGTACTTGAGCTAATTGTTGAAACCCGAATTTTTACTTAAATACTTGATTTGGATTTTTCTTTCACAATTGCCTTACTTTACTTACTATTATAGCCTGTGCTAGCGTAGAAGAGCATGTTTAATTGATCCAAGTTGCCTATTTGTTTAAATTGTCTTAACTGTAATTACGTGAAGCATGTTAGGCCAGTATTAATTGTTGTCTTGTATTGTGGTACTTCAATTTCTGAATATTTCTCTAATGTTGGTTGCGCATTTACATTGGGACTACGGATGCGGGATTCCGGGAGTTCCCCTTTGTTTGTTTACTTTGGGACTACGGGTTTGATTCCCGGGAGATCCCCCTACATTTTTTTTCTTTGGGATTACGGGTTTGATACCAACTTGTCACGACCCAATCTTCATACCCGGTCGTGATGACGCCTCTAGTGAAGACAAGGCCAACCAACTAACCCAATTCGTTTCTTTAACACTTACGAAACATAAATAGATGGAAAATGCAACTTAAAGAACATTAATTATCAACATTATAGCCTAACTCAGCCCGACCAGTGTGTCACAAGTCACGAGCATCTAGGAGGATCTTTATTACAATTTCAAAGTCTATAATTTATAGAGTAAAATCTGGAAATCAAGAAGAAGAAGAAACTCGGAGTCGCGAATGCCGGCGGTCACCTTGCTTAGGTACAATAGCAATACCTTTAATCCGCTATTAACCCGCTACCGGACAATACCTGCAACTGCACGCGAGGTGCAGGGAGTAAAGTGAGTACTTCCAACTCCGTGGTAATAAGAGCGAATAATATCTGAGCGATAAGACAACACGTATGAGCACTCCAAAATGCTATAAAAGACAATACAACCCTTTGAGAGAAAAGAAAACGTAACACTGTGAAAATCCTTAGAAAATCTCAAGCTCAGTTAAAAATCTCTTTTACAAATATCCTTTTTCCAACAGTCAAGCATATGAATGCTATATCAGATAGTGAAAGTCGGCACATAAACCAGCCCCTTGGGCACAACACTCCTTAACATATAACACTAGGGTATCTGGTTAACAAGGCAAGTAATAGCATGTTTGCCAATGATATGTGAGTGTTAAAAGCCATGCCACGTAGTACAAACAGGAATGAGTGCATGAATGCAATGCAATGCACATGACCGCTGCGGCGTGCAGACCGATCCATTTGGGTACACGCGCTCACTGGGGGTATGTACAGACTCTGGAGGGGCTCCTACAGCCCAAGCGCTATAATACTGCGGCGTGCAGTCCGATCCACATATTATATCACTGCGGCGTGCAGTCCGATCCATATAATATACTACTGCGGCGTGCAGTCCGATCCATGCATGTTTATGTATATACTGTTGTGGCGTGCAGCCCGATCCATATCTCAGTCCAGAACATGCAAATGAGCCACTCGGGCAAATGTCAAGTAATAGCTTTTAACTCGAAATATCAAAAAATGCAATTTAAGTCTTTAAACCTTAGCAATATGACTGCACATACCAAAACAGTGTTTAACTTAGGACTGAAATCATTTAATATGCTAAGTTTCATGAAAACAATGATAATAACCCCTGCAGGGTTCAAATAACCGGCACGAAGCCCAAAACATGGCAATCAGCCCAATTCAAGATAGCATCTAGCAAGTTTCAGTCAATTACGCAGTAAAATCCACAACCAGGACGGACCATGTCACAATCCCCAACGGTGCTCTACCCCATGCTCATACCTGGCGTGCAAGTCACCACAATACAGCACTATGATGTGCAAATCCGCGGTTTCAGACCCTCAGGATATCATTCACAAGTATTACTCACCTCGAACCAGTGAAATTCCTCGCTCGCGATGCCTTTGCCCCTCAAATTGGCCTCCACGCGCGTCGAATCTAACCAAAAACAGAGCGAATACATCACAATATTTTAATGGGACAACACCCAATCGAAAACAATTGAAATATAGCAAAAATCTCGAAACTAGCAAAACCCGAGCCCCGAGCCCGCTTCTCAAAAAATTATAAAACTTAGATGATTTGATTCCTTGTCTCTCCACGATTTCATACATAACAAGAACTCCCAAATCCGAGCTCAAATGACCTATCAAATCCCAATTTAAAATATCAAAAACTCAAGTCCTAGCTTTACCCTTTTCAATGAATTTCCACCAATTTCCATGTTAATTCTACCATAAACTTGAATAATTAGGCCAAGGAACTTACCTCCATTCGATTCTCAGTCAAAACCCTCGAAAATTCTCGCCCAAAGCTCTCCAAGATACTCAACAATGGAGGAAAATAACCCCCAAGTCGCGGATGAAATGCCATTTTAAAACCCTTCTGCCTAGGCCGATTTTTGCTTCTGCTGTCCAGTTTCTGCTTATGCAGCCAAAAATCCGCTTATGCAGTTCTCGCTTAAAAGCCCAAACTCCGCTTTTGCGACTCGGACTCCGCTTCTGCGATTCACCTCGACCGCTTTTGCGGTTCGATTTCCGCTCTTGTAGAACCGCTAATGTGGACCAAGTTTCGCTTTTGCGAAGCCGCATCTACGTTCTCCCTTCCGCAGATGCGGAAATACCTGCTGCAACAAAACCAGCAAAACATCCAACTTCAAATTCTCTCGTTCAACCACCCGAATTCACCCGAGGCCCCCGGGACCTCAACCAAAAGCACAAACATGATCTATTCCCTTATTCAAACTTGCTCGAATCATCAAAATGCCATCGTTAACATCAAAATCCTCAATTTTCATCAAATCAAAGCCTAAGTTTATTAAAACTTCCGAATTGCACATTCGATCAAAAACCCGGCCTAAACACCTCCGAATGACCTAAAACTTTGCACGCATATCCAAAATCGCCTAGTGGAGCTACTGCAACTCTCGGACAATTCCGATCCTCGGAACAAAATATCACCTATCAACCGAAATCTGCGAACATTCAAACTTCGCTAATTCAAGCCTAATTCTAAACCGGACCTCCAAATTCAATTCCGATTGCACTCCTAAGTCACAAATCATCCCCCGAAGCTAAAAAATCACCAGAATTCACATCCGAGCCCTCTAACTATATAGTCAACTTCTGATTGACTTTTCCAAAATAAGCTTTCCTTCTAAGGGGCTAACTGCCTCATTTCCAGCTAAAACCAACTCAATTCTATCCGTTTCATTAAAATACTGATATTGAAGCATAGAACAACATAATATGGCAAAAACGGGGCGGTAAATCACGTGACAACGGGCCGAGTCGTCACATCCTCCCCAACTTAAACAAATGCTCGTCCTCGAGCGTGCTGAGAGTTGTCCTAAAAGCCAACCAAGAACTGAACAACCTTACCAGGCATATACCCGGGGTGATCCCACGTCACCCTATCTCTTATAGGTCCGACAACACAACATGGCTGAAATTACCCAATCCAGTCTAGCCTATAATTCACAGAACTACTTTTTCACTTTTGAAACCATCAACATGATCAAACCTCGCACCTATACTTTGAATAGTCCCGAACCGGCTGTAATAAACCATACTTGAAACATCAATGAAATCACATGATATACCACATAATCCAGCACCTGCAGCAATAACTTCTATTCACAGCAGCTGTCCACAACAACCATATACCGATGGAAACCTCTTATACCAAAATCATACTCAAAATTAGAACCTCACGTCAATATTCAGAATAAACTCGAACCTCGATATTATTCTTCCAACAACCTATAATCAAATATGTTCGTGTTCATCAATGACTCCAATGATCCCTCGAATTCAACGCACCACTCTGGTGATATGACGCCTCATCACAGGACTAAGCCACAACTTGCATAATCCACGCACCAATGATGGACGGTCTGGACATACTCAAATCATGAAAATGACTCAAACATAAGAGCTGTAACTCAAACTCCTCGGTATCGTCACAACACAAGGCTTTGACCCCATCCCACATCATAGAAATAGAATACCTGAACCTACCCCGAAGGGTCTAATCTCCACGTAGCCTCGCTACTGTTACACATGAAGTACCTCAAGTCGTTATGCTCAAAATAGACAGCCACGCATAGATTGGTCTCTGAAACCAAGAAATCCATCACAGAGATCCGCCTGCACTTTTATTTTGGGACTACGGGACGGTATCCAAGGAGACCCCCCTGCACTTTTATTTTAGGAATACGGGACGGTATCCCGGGAGATCCCCCTGCACACTGATGATTGGACTATGGGTCGGAATCCCGGGAGATCCTTTGATATTGATATGAGATTTGGACTACGGGACGGTATCCCGGGAGTTCCATTGGACAGTTGAGAAAAGGGCTACAGGACGGTATCCCGAGAGACCCTCGTCGGTATTCTTGAAATTTAGCTGTATGTACTCTGTGCTTCTATTTGGTCTTGTAGTATTGTATTTCGTAGAACTGTCATATCACACCGCTGTGTTCATTAGTTTTCGTCAGACCTCAATACTATTAATATTTTGCTATTTTATTGTTCTGTCTCAGTAGGGCCCTGACCTTTCCTCGTCATTGCCCAACCGAGGTTAGGCTTGGCACTTACTGAGTACCGCTGTGGTGTACTCACGCCTCTTCTGCGCATGTTTTTCATGTGCAGATCCAGGTACCTCTACGCAGGCGCACTACCCGTAGCTGCAGGAGTATTTTTGGAGACTTGAGGTATATCTGCCGCGTCCGCAGACCAAAGAGTCTCCCTCTCACTCTACCTTATAGTTAGCTATATGATATTCTATTTTCCTTGATATAGACACTTCCGGATGATTAGAGCGGTATTATGTTTCATTCTTAGTTTGTGTTGCCCGTGGGTTTTTGCGTCTTTAGGATAGTTTCATAGCTTTTAAAGTGTTAAAGTGTATGTGCCAGGCGGCAATTGTATACATTATTCCTATTATTTAGTTTTGATTATAAATTTTGCAAATGTTATTACTTCTGCAATGTGTTAGGCTTACCTGGTTGTGAAGACTGGGTGCCTTCATGACGTGTTCACAATTGGTGAACTAGGGTCGTGACAAGATGGTATCAGAGCTCTAGGTTCATAGGAGTCATGAGACACAGGCCAGTTTATTAGAGTCTCGCTGATCGGTATGGAGACGTCCGTATTTATCTACGAGAGGCTATGTAACTATTTTGGAAAAATCTTCATTTCTTTTGAATTCCTTGTCGTGCGATGTTTTGACACCAATTTTAAACTTATGTCTTCTATTCTCTCACAGATGGTCAGGACACGTGCTACACGAGAGGACCAGGCACCCGCGCCCCCTGCCGCCGCCATCAAAGGCCGGGGCCGGGGTAGAGGTCGTGGACGCGCCCGAGGTGCAGCCACAGCACCTGCATGCGCTGCCGCTGAGGTACCGCCAGCAGATCCAGTTGGAGCACAGGCACCTGGTACACCTACTACAACTACTACTACTCCAGCGCTCCAGGAGACCTTGGCTCAGTTCATGAGGATGTACACTACTTTGGCTCATGCGGTGTTGCTTCCCCTCGCTGCAGCCATATCTCAGGCCGGGGGAGGAGCCCAGACTCCCGCAGCCCGCACTCCTGAGCAGAGAGTGCCGATGGAGCAGGTTCCAGAGGTTATTCCTGTACCGCCTGCAGCACCAGTACAACCCGGGGATGGGTCAGCTGTCTCAGAGGACGAGCAACACAGGCTAGAGAGGTTCAAGAAATATGATCCCCAATGTTTGGTGGCCTAGATTCAGATGACGCCTTGGGATTCTTGAAGGAGTGTCATTGCATTCTTCGTACTATAGGCATAGTGAAGTCCAGTGGGGTTTCTTTCACCGCCTTTCAGCTTTGGGGAGCCGCCTATGATTGGTGGCGTACTTATGAGTTGGATAGTGCAGTCGAGTCTGCCTCACTAACTTGGACCCAGTTCTCCGACATGTTTATGAGGGAGTTTGTTCCCCAGATCCTCAGGGATTCATGGCGAGCGGAGTTTGAGCGTTTGCGCCAGGGTTCTATGACCGTCTCAGAGTATGCCATCAGTTATACCAGGTTGGCCAAACATGCACCGGCTTTGGTCGCCACAGTTCGGGAGAGAGTGCGGAGGTTTATCGAGGGTCTTATTCTGCCCATCCGGTCCAGCATGGCCTAAGAGTTAGAGATGGATATTCCCTACCAGAAGGTAGTGAGCATTGCTAGATGGATTGAGGGTATGCTCGCCAGGGAGAGAGGGGAGAGAGAGTCCAAGAGGTCTTGAGAGTCGGGTCATTACTCTGGTGCCCGTACTTTATCAGCCAGACGTTATGGTAGGGGTTATTCTGGTCGCCCTGTTCATTCAGCCTTGCCAGCAGCCGATGGTACACCAGCTCCACCAGTACCTCAGGATCCTTATTATGCGCCCCCAGTTTCTAGTGCGCCTCCTGCGCGGGGTACCTGCAGAGGTTAGTCTAGCAGACCTAGCTCCAGTCAGTCACAGCCACCACGTCCTCTCAGAGTTTGTTTCGAGTGTGGCGACACACAGAGTTTGTTTCGAGCGTGGAGACACACGTCATTTGGTTAGGGACTTCCCCAGACTTGGTAGGGGTGCATCTTTATAGACCGCTCAGCCACACCGTGCTTCTCAGGGTTCTCAGGCTATGGTTCCAGCTCCCACTGCTGCCCCACCTACCCAGCCAGCCAGGGGCGGAGGCCAAGGAGATAGAGGTCGCCCTCGTGAGAGGGGCCGGGCCAAACATTATTGCATTCCTGCTCGCACCGAGGCGGTTGCCTCTGATTCTGTTATCACAGGTATTATTCTGGTTTGTCACAGAGAGGCATCAGTTCTATTCGATCCCGGCTCTACTTATTCATATGTGTCCTTTTATTTTGCTTCGCATTTGGGTGTGCCTCGGGATTCTTTGAGTGCCCCCGTTTATGTTTCTACTC
>MU745966.1:37588-52924 GCA_026770625.1 Nicotiana glauca
AGTTTCGGGGATCCCGGGATGATTTCGGATGCTCAACGGGCAAAGTTTGGAGTTAGAAGGAAAAAAGTTGCAGCAGGCTTCTAGTATTTTTTGCTTCTGTGGTCCTGGAGCCGCAGAAGCAGAGCCGCATCAGCGGCTTCTTCACCGCATAAGCGGAGCCGCATAAGCGGCCATCTTTCCGCATAAGCGGCCATCTTTTCGCATAAGTGGAATTGCCCTATCCAGTAGAACTGCAGAAGCGGTCTCCTTCCTGCGTAAGCGGAATAGCAGATGCGGTTTTTAGTCCGCAAAAGTGGTCCCTGCCCTCTTAAGTTGAACCGCAAAAGCGGTTAGTCTCACCGCAAAAGCGGGACCGTCACAGGTCTGAAAAGGGATAATCCGAGGGTTTATTTCAAAGTTAGAAAAATCAATTGAGAGCTTGGGAGAAGGCGATTTTGAGTGGATTTTGAAGAGAAGATCAGGGTAACGTTGCTTTGATCCCTTCTAGTTATATACCATCAATTCCTAGCTAAATCAACCATTAGAATTCAAATTCAAGGTCTAAAATTAAGAAAAATGGGTAAAATTTCTTAGGCTTAATTTTGTGATTTTGAGTGGGCATTTGGCCTCCAATTTGGGAGATTTTTATATGGTTAGACTCGTGAGAGTACGAGGGTTCCGAAAATGTGAATATTATTCGATTCCGAGACGTGGGCTGGAGGGGCATTTTGGTCATTTTACCTATTTTGCACCCTAGCTTTAATTTCAATAGTAGAATCAGTTGTTACAATATTATTTACGATTTGTAATTGAATTGAATAGATTTGGGCCATTTAGAATCGGATACTCGTGGCAAGGGCATCGTTCCCTAGTTGATTTCGCACCGGTTGGAGGTAAGTGGCTTGCCTAACCTTGTGTNATAGCCTGTGCTAGCGTAGAAGAGCATGTTTAATTGATCCAAGTTGCATATTTGTTTAAATTGTCTTAACTGTAATTACGTGAAGCATGTTAGGCCAGTTTTAATTGTTTTCTTGTATTGTGGTACTTCAATTTCTGAATATTTCTCTGATGTTGGTCGCGCATTTACATTGGGACTACGGATGCGGGATTCCGGGAGTTCCATTGGATAGTTGAGAAAAGGGCTACAGGACGGTATCCTAGGAGACCCTCGTCGGTATTCTTGAAATTTAGCTGTATGTACTCTGTGCTTCTGTTTGGTCTTGTAGTATTGTATTTCGTTGAACTGTCTTATCACACCGCTGTGTTCATTAGTTTTCATCAAACTTCAATACTGTTAATATTTTGCTATTTTATTGTTCTGTCTCAGTAGGGCCCTGACCTTTCCTCGTCACTACCCAACCGAGGTTAGGCTTGGCACGTACTGAGTACCACTGTGGTGTACTCACGCCTCTTCTGCGCATGTTTTTCATGTGCAGATCCAGGTACCTCTACGCAGGCGCACTACCCGTAGCTGCAGGAGCATTTTCGGAGACTTGAGGTATATCTGCCGCGTCTGCAGACCAAAGAGTCTCCCTCTCACTCTTTATAGTTAGCTATATGATATTCAGTTTTCCTTGATATAGACACTTCCGGATGATTAGAGCGGTATTATGTTTCATTCTTAGTCTGTGTTGCCCGTGGGTTTTCGGGTGTTTGGGATAGTTTCATATCTTTTAAAATGTTAAAGTGTATGTGCCAGGCGGCAATTGTACACATTATTCCTGTTATTTAGTTTTGATTATAAATTTTGCAAATGTTATTACTTCCGCAGTGTGTTAGGCTTACCTGGTCGTGAAGACTAGGTGCCGTCATGACGTGTTCACAATTGGTGAACTAGGGTCGTGACAATTTTGGGCCATCATAAATAGAATGATTAGGGTTTTTATGGGACATCATGTCTGAATAAAGAGGCTACACATAGAAAATTGAATACACCATTTGTTTTGGAGCTTTTTGAGTGAGATTCCAAGACTTTGTCCTCTTTTAATATTTTATGACTTTATTTATTGCTTTGTTCTTGTATTCTAGTATGAGTAGCTAACTTTAAATACTAAGGTTGTGGACCCTAAGTGGGTGTAATATTAATGAATGTTTACTATATATATATATATATATATATATATATTGGTTCGTTGATTTCTATTCATTTCTCATGCTTTATTATGGTTGATGGTTGCAAACACTAACTAATGCCATTTTACTCTATCTTTTACTTGAAAAAGTGGGTTAGGGTTTGGTAGAATTGAATAGCAAGAACTCAATGATTTAAACCTTGTTTAATAGAATGGCTTAGGAATAAGTGGGTTCTACTAGGCATATATTGGTTGTTCTTAATTGTAACTCCTTTATATTTGGAAAAATCATAAATAGGAAATACTACCTAATTATTGCAAAATATTGGGTGGTCATTTAGGAAACATTTGCATATCAAAGGATCTTCCATTAGAAATATATTATATTAACACCGATAATGTTACATTCCATTGACGGAGACACATCCCTGGTTCTTAATCAAATTAATCAATTCACTTAACAAAATAGCTTTTCTTAACAATTCACAATTACGAAACTCTTTCGTAACTAACAGAATAAAATTACGGCTTAAGTCAATTTACACACTATTCAAGTAACCTTTTCATACCTATTCCCTATGGGATTTGACGCAACTAGTTGGGTTATTATATTTGAAATCGACTGCCTTACACCATTTGTTAAGTGTAATTTGAGCGTATCACCAGGATAGAGGCACTTGCTTCTGATACTATGATCACATGTATTGTTTTAGTGTGACGCAGGGATACTTCAGTATTATTTGTTCCCGGTTCCATTTATTCATATGCGTCATCATACTTTACTTGTTATTTGGTTATGCCTTATGATTCTTTAGTTACATATGTTTATGTATCCACGCCAGTAGGTGATTCTATTATTGTGGTGCGTGTGTACCAGTTGTGTGTTGTGACTATTGAGGGTTATGAGACGAAAGTTGATCTTTTACAACTCAACATATTTTATTTTGAAGTGAAATTGGTCATGGATTGGTCTTCTCCATATCACGCCCTTCTGGATTTTACGAACATTGTGACATTGGCGATGCTAATGGTGCCGAGATTGGAGTGGAGAGGCTCCGTGGATTATGTTCCCAGCATAGTGATTTCACATTTGAAGGCTCAATGGAAAGTTGAGAAGGGATGTCTGGCATATTTGGCCTTCTTGAGGGATGTTAGTGCTGATACTCCTACCATTGAGTTAGTTCTAATAGTGAGAGATTTTCCAGATGTATTTCCAGCAGACCTGCTGAGCATGCCACCGATAAGGACATTGATTTTAGGATTGGCTTGGTACCGGGCACTCAACCCATCTCTGTTTCTCTGTATCGCATGGTACCTATTTAGTTGAAGGAGTTTAAGGAACAGTTGCAGGAATTACTTGATAAAGGCTTCATCAGACTTGGTGTGTTGCCTTGAGGTGTACCTGTTACATCCTGTGATTTAATATTAGGATGAGTAGTAGTAATCCATATGAGCTTGAAGGGATTAAGACAATTCATGAGATTATAGAGGATTTCTGACTATGTTATTGTAAGACCCCATAAGTGTAACAACTATGATACCATTTGTGATGACCCGACCAGTTGTTTCATGAGTTACCGCTCTGTCTCCCCCATTTCTGCTTCTTTATGCTTCGTTATCCATGTTTTGTGGTATCGGGTTGGTCGGATCGAGTCCAGAATGATTTTTGATAATGTTTGGGACACTTAGTCTCTTTAAGGAAGCTTAAGTTGGAAAAGTCAACCGGATGTTGACTTATGCGTTAGATGTATCGAATGAGAGTTTCGATGGTCCGTTTAGCTTCGGGAGGTGATTTGTGACTTATGAGTGTGATCGAAATGGGTTTTGGAGGTTCGGAGTAGAATTAGGCATGAATTGGCGAAGTTGATATTTTGGCGATTTTCGGTTGGTAGGTGAAATTTTGATCTGAGGGTCGGAATGGAATTACGAGAGTTGCAGTAGCTTCGTTATGTCATTTAGGATGTGTGTGCAAAATTTCAAGTCATTCGAACATGTCTTGGTTGAGTTTTTGATCAAAAGAGTGTTTTGGAAGATTTTAGAAACTTAGGTTTGAATCCGATGTGGTTTGAGTGATTTGATGTTGTTTGAGGTGTTTTGATGATCGGAACAAGTTTGAATGAGGTGTTAGGATGTGTTGGTGCTTTTGGTTGAGGTCCCGGGGACCTCGGGTGGGTTTCGGGTGGTCAATCGGACAATTTCTAAGTTGGAAAAAAAATGCAGAAATTACAGGTTCAATTGTTGCAGGCTTTTGCTCTTCGCATTTGCGGGAGGACACTCGCGTTCGTGAAGAGTAGCTGAGGAAGGTGAGAATTTGGCCTTTGCGTTCCCGAGAACAATTCGCGTTCGCGAAGGGCAACGAGTTCAGTTCATCGTGTTAGCGGGCATAGTGTCGCGTTCGCGTAGAAAAATTGGGGCATCTAGATTGGAAGCCAAATTGTGCTTCGCATTTGTGGGAGAGAGGTCGCGTTCGTGAAGGGGAGCCTGGGTGAAGCATCTCTTTCGCGAGACCTTGCTCGCGGTTGCGTAGAAGAAAAAGTGGTCAATGTAATTTTTTGCTTCGCGAATGTGAGGCATTGACCGCGTTCGCGAAGAAGGAATGTCAGACCTGGGTAGAATGTTATAATTTCATTTCATCCATGATTTTGGGTATATTTTCACCAATAATTAATCATCTTGAGAGCTTCTTGGTGGAGATTAAAGAGGAATTCAAGGGAAATCGACTGGAGGTAAGATTTTTGAACATAAAACTCGTTTCTATTGTGAAATCTACCTAGAAAATTATGGAACTTAAGCTAAAAATGGAAGAAACTAGGGCTTGGGATTTTGAAATTTGATTTGGGGATTTGAAGGACCAATTGGGGTCGAATTGAGAACTTTTAGTATGTCTGAACTCGTGAGGAGATAAGGAATCCGTTGATGTAAAAAAATTTAAGTTTCGAGAAGTGGGCCTGGGGCTCGGGTCTTTGTAATTTTGGTATTTGTGCCCATTATTGATTATTTTCGCTTGGGCTTTGTTCCCTTATCATATTGTGATGTATTCGTTCTGATTTTGGATATATTCGACGCGCGTGGAGGCCGATTTGAGGGGCAAAGGCGTCGCGAGCTAGAGATTTTTTCGGTTCGAGGTGAGTAATGATTGTAAATGATACTCTGAGAGTTTGAAGCCCCTGATCGCACATCGTAGTGCTATATTGAGTTTATACACGCGCTCGATGATGAGCGTGGGATCGTTTACTATTGGGGATTGCAACCTGGTCCGTCCGGATTGATGATTCTACCGCGTATTTGACTGAAACTTATTTTTTATCATCATGACTTGGGCTGATTGCCATATTTGTGCTTCGTGCCAACTATTTGAACCCTTCGGGGATTTTTATCACTATTTCCTCACTGCTTTGACTTATTACTTGAACTCAATCATGTTGTTTTCCATTGTTTTACAATTCAGCCACTATTACTCAATTTGGAGACTTAGATGATATTCCTAAATGATGTTTTGGGCTGATAACTATTGTTTTACTAATGCCCGAGGGGCTTGTGATGATTTTCGGACTGAGTGCGGCCGAGGGCCAGATGTGAGGATACACTAAGTGATATGATGCCAAGGGCCTAAGATACATTTATATGCCATGAGGTGGATTGAGTGATGTGAGGTCGAGAGCCGAGAGTTGATGCCACGAAATGGCTTGATATTGCACTTGGGCCGTAAGGGGCGCCTCCGGAGTTTGTACACCCCTAGTGAGCATGGTACCCATTGTGATCTAAGAGTGAGCCTGAGGGATGATCTTGTTTTGAGAGTGAGCCCGAGGGGCTGATATTGTTCTGAGAGTGAGCCCGAGGGGCTGATATTGTTCTGATAATGAGCCCGAGGGGCTAGTACTGTTCTAAGATATTGCCCGTGGGGCGAACCTTTATGTGTTATCTTTCATATCTACTTGTTATTTTACCTGTTAAACTATGGTATTTGTGCTCGAGGGGCATATTTTCTGTGCTTATCTGCACTGAATGCTTTGCATTCACTTCCATAACTGTTGAGAAGTCATTTTCAAAGGAAGTTTGAACTGAGCCAAGATGTTTTTAAGAGATTTTACAACTTTATTGCTTTCTTAAATAGTTTTATACTGCTTCTATACAGCATGTTGATATGCTTTACGAGATTTCTTAGTGCTCAGTTATTATTTACCTTTATTACTTACTGCGTTAGAGTACTCACTTTACTCCTTACACCTTGGGTGCAGATGTAGGTATTTATACACCCAGTAGCAGGTTTTTGGCTGATTGGAGGCAGGTTTATTGGAGTTTACCGAGGTGGTTGTCAGCGTTCGCAGCACCACTTTTCTCCCTTTTCATTTATCAATCCTGTTTTGTATATGTCAGACCTTGTAGTTGTGTTTATACTTTAATAGATGCTGATAACTAGCGACACACCCCGATTTAGGTTGTGTTTGGGTTGTACTTCCGCATTGTTATGGTGATATCTGCTGTTTAATAATTATTAAATCATGTTTTATCCTGAGTTATTACTCCTTAGTTGTTGACTTCGAATTGGAGATGTGTCGGCTGGCCTTGTCTTCACGAGAGGCGCCATCACGACCGGGTATGGGTTTAGGGTCGTCACAAGTTGGTATCAGAGCCTAGGTTACATAGGTCTCACGGGTCATGAGCAGGTTTAGTAGAGTCTCGTGAATCGGTACGGAGATGTCTGTATTTATCCTCGAGATGCTACAGAACCTTTAGGAAAACTTCACATTCTTGAATTCTTATTGTGCGTCCTTGATTCAACTTGAAAAGTAACTCTTGCAATTCCTTCCATGCGTTCGCATGCGCGCATGAGCACTCAGATTGGATGTGCCTTGATGGCTTGTGATTCCCTAATCGAGGGGCGAGATGCGATCTCTATGAGTTTGATGTCGGGCCAGTTTGGAGGACTTGAGGCTAGATCTTTTACTATGGATTGAGCATCGAGGTGCTGATTGTGTGAACAAGTGTCTTCGAACTAATATGTTTAGTAGTGTCCTTATTAGTAGAAGTGACGGCTACATGGCTATGTGATGAGTATGTTGTGATTGCGAGATGTATCCATATGATTTGGAAGCAACAAGAAGGGTCTGCTGGAAGAACTATTAGGTGCTAGAATTCCATCTTGATTCGAGGTATAGCCCCGAGTTATAGGCGTGTGAAGGATCCTTTTATGTTTTCCAATTGAGAGTGAAGTAAATTTCTTGTTGTAGTATGAGTTCAGACTCAGGAAGAATAAGTGACTATGTACAGTCTATGATGGTGGAAGGTATACAAAAATGTCAGTTGGAGGCAAAGCTGGTGGGTTATCTCCTGCGAAGTACTCTGGGATTGTGTGACCCTTATGTGACTGTTAGAAGATCTCATGTGGTAGTGAAATGTAAGTGTTGAAATTTGAATTTTGGGTCGCTTAAGAGAGTGGGCTTAACTGTTGCGAGAATGAGTGTGAGATTTGCCGAAGATTTAAAGTACTAGATGATTTGTGTTTTCATAAACTTACAAAAGGATTTGAGTTTAATCTTACTATGGTATTGTGGCATCAATATAGTACAAGTGTTATGAGTTATTGAGTATATTTTGATCTATGGCTTCGAGCCAAGTAGGGGAGTCTGTTGTGAGTAGTTGATTGCACGGTTAGGTGCTGTGTTGGTTCAAGTTTGAGGCATGCAAGTGAATCAGTTATAGATTGCAGAAATTGAGACGAGGATGGCTCGAGTAAAGGAAACATTTTAACAAAGGTTATATTATGCTTCATAGGGTAAGAGAATCACGGGAAGTCTTAAGTTGTTGTTGGTAAAGAATGCTCGGTGCATAGAGCAGGAAGTTGCTTGGTTGTAGTAGGATGAGGATTACATTCTGCGGTGTCGGAGTGCCAATGATGCACGGGTAGTTCTGTTTGTTTGGTCAGGTAAATTACAGTTTGAATAAGAGTGAATGACTCTCTAGAATGGCTCTAATGTGTTCAAGATTCTACGAGGAAAAATCGGGTATTTTAAAGTTGTATATGTGGTTAGAAATTGAGTTCTCATTGGAAGAGGTCAAGACTTGTGGTATTTCCATGTTAATTATGGGATTCTATGTATCAATATCAGGACAGTAAAAGTAATGGATTTAGATTTGCAGAAAGTTCTTCAGAGTAAAGTGTTATGGAATATGGTGTTTCTGGGAATATTTGAGATAGTATTTAGTGCCTTATGAGTCTTAGACAATGTGGTCTTATGCTTGGGCCTCGTGTGTTAAGCCTAGGTTGAGGCATTGTGGTGTTACAACAAGAGGGAATTTTTATAGTTGACCGGACCGGTATGGTAAGGATATGATTAATTCTCTATGTGTGTTCGAGGTAATGAGTTCTTGCAGGTATTTTGCAGTAATGCTCTTAGGTTTTGATGGTTTGCTTAGCTTGGTCGAGTTAGAAGGATTCAGTCCTGGCAGGTCTGATTTTTGCAAAGGGAACTCGGAGAGTTCCTGAGGGATTTTACCGCGGTTTGGAGATGTATAGTTTCTATGGGCTTGCAGAGCATGGGATGTATAGTGATTTTTCTTCCAGATGGGACCAATGAAAAGTTCTTGACCAGTTGAGTATATATATATCTGTGGATCGAAAGGGAGATGAAGTTCTCATGTTATACTAGGATGGTATGGTATATGCAGTATGTTGTGAAGGATTGGGACTTACATGTGTAAAGTTACAGTTCAATTTTGAAAGGATGTTCATAAAACTCTTAGGCAACAGATAGCCTTAGATAATTAAGGGAATGATACTGCTTGTAGACGTGTGATTTTTGACCCTCCCCAATAATTTTTATATTTTTAGCGTAAATATTTAATTTAGGCCTAATATAGCTATTTCAGCTAATTTTGGCTCTTTTACTTTATTTCGTTACAAAAAAAAAATTACAAAAAAGGGTATATAAAGTTTAGTTTATGTATTTCTCATAAACTTGAAAAATACAAAAATAGCACCTTATTTTTTATCTTTATATAATTTCTAAAATTACAAAAAAAATAGTTTTATTAATGTTTTGTAGCCATTTTAATTTTTTAAAAATACAAAAATAGTACTTTATATTTTTGTCTTTATATAATTTCGAAAATTACAAAAAAACATAGTTTTGTTTTAATTGTTAGTCTCATTTTAATAGTTATTTTGCTTACGTGTGATTAATTAAATAACATTGTGTTCTTATTCTCGGTTCCGGACAAAGAATAATATTTGGGTTCAAACTACCCGTTATTAGGCCTAATTTTCGGACCTAGCCCATAATAATCTGAGTCCACCATACGTGGGGGACACACATGGGGGACACATGTGAGACCCTAGGTCTTGAAGACACAACACACGGATACACACATCTTGGACTTCACATGAGACCCATCACGTTTTTGCACCCCTAGACTCCTTTAGATTTAAAAAAAACATATTACATACACATTACACACTTGAGACTGGATCTTCTTGAACACCAAAACAAGACCAAAAAACCCTAGAACCCATGGCTACTTCTTCTTCTTCTTGAACGAACCAGCAGCCTCAACAAACAACAACAAACCCTAGCCTCAAAAAATCCCTCAGCCCCCAGTCCCAAACGACCATCCCCGCTGCAGCACCAACCCTCCCCGTCGTCGTCCCACACAGCCTGTCGACCACCAATCCGCCAGCCGTCAACCAGTAGCGACCAGCGTCTTCTCCTTCATGCTGCTGCTGCGTCGTCCCTCACCAGTTGCACCCTTCACAAACCACCTCACCTGTTGTCTGTCGTCACATCCAAAGGACCATCGTCGCCTCTATCGCCTCCAACCATAGCTTCTGCATCATCTTCTTCTTCTTGATAAAAAGAACGAACCAAAAACACCCCAAGACCTAAGCCATCGTCTTCAACCTCCAGAAACACCAAAAAAAAAACCTCACGACCCATCGCCTGAAACAGCCTCCAAAACTCCCCGTCGTTGAGCACCACTCCACCATCAGTGAACTCTGCATGTTGACCCTTTCTTCTTCATCTTCTCATACCAGTCTGCTGCATCGTAAAACCAGTATTAGCCATGACTCATTTTCAATCCGTTCGTGTTCGAGTTTCCGGCGCCAGCTATTCTGTTTGAGTTTTGATGACTATTTCCATGGGTTCCCTGTTGAGTTTTGTTCTAGTGATGTCGTTTGACGCCGAGTTTGATGTTTACGGGCAGAATCGAGGTTCCGACATGGTCTTCGTTAATGGGTCTACTCGTGTCTAGCTTCGCCGCTAGGACGTGTTTTTGGTTAGTTTTTCTTGCCCTTTAGTTATTCATCTCCGAAGTTTTGCTCTCCATGTTAAATGAGCATTTTGGTTAAGTTTTCTTGTTTGGATTAGTTATGTTATTCGCATCAATTTATATATTATAACAGCTATCCTGCACTTGTTATTTACTACGTTGAATGCGACATGATTTTTCTTGCACATATACTTGATTTCAGATAATGTTGAGTTAGTGCATTTGTTAAATTCTCTTTATGTTTTCGTATTGTTGTTTGAACGGTCCTCTGAATTAGTTTGTCAAAAAATGATGATTCTGATGACATGAATAGGCTATTAGCCAGTTTGGGGTTTTTTTAGAAGTTGAACAAGTTATGAATTTTAATTGATTCGGGATTATTGTAGATGAAACTATTTCAATAAAGTAGCTTAGGAAAATAATCTTGAACGTCCTTAGTTTGCTTTAGGTTAATTAGCCTTTAAATAATAAATGAGACGAGCCTCGCCAAATAAAATACAAGTTGCGGGGCCCTCATAAATGTATATATATTAAAAATACTTAGACTTCGGGATGGGCTGTTTAGTGAATTGCATGGCCTTCCCCAAAATGATAACGCGTTAGACTCTTTAGGCGCGTACTTTAAATAACCTTACCTTCTTGAACGCGGGTGCACATTTATGTGACCCAAATCCAAATCTCAACGAAGTCAAAATGTGTCGATAATCACGGGTACATTGATTGTGACGTGGTTCGAGATGCGTTTCCATGACGTTGTAATTCTTTTAAAAATAATGAATGGGACGAGCCTCGACAAACGAAAATACATAAACTACGGGGCCCCCTATACGCGTTTTTTTACTTAGACTTCGGGATGGGCCGTTTAGCAAAATTTTACGGCCTTACCCAACATAATGATATGCTAGTCGCTTTAGGCGCGTCTTTAATAAATCATTTTCTTAAACTTGGGTGCACATTTATGTGACCCAAATCCAAATCTCAGCGAAGTCGAAATGTGTCGATAACCACAGGTACATTGATGTGACGTGGTTCGAGATACGTTTTCACAACGTTGCAATTCTTTGTTAAAATAATTGTCACACCTCCTTTTTACCGCTACTACACCCTTGTGAAGGGCGTAAAGGAGTTTTTCCAATTTAAGGACAATCGGAACGGGATTTAGTTTATTAATTATTCAGAGTCGCCACTTGGGAGCTTAATGGTGTCCCAAGTCACCGATTTTAATCCCGAACCGAGGAAAAATATGACTCTGTATTACAGTAGCGAACCAGAAATCCGGGTAAGGAATTCTGTTAACACGGGAGAAGGTGTTAGGCACTCCCGCGTTCCGTGGTTCTAGCACGGTCGCTCAACTGTTGTATTTGTTTTTATCTGATTATTATATATGTTCCATTTTTATGTGCATTTATTAATTTTCCACTTTATTATTTAATTTTTACAAGAATTGCAACGTTGTGAAAATGTATTTTGGACCACGTCGTACCAGTACGCCCGTGGCTTTTAACACATTTCGACTTTGTTGAGATTTGGATTTAGGTCACATAAATGTGCAACCGTATTAGGAAGGTAATATTATTACAAATCGTGCCTAAAGGTTCTAATGTAATATTATTTTGGGGAAAGGCCATGGAATTTGCTAAATGACACGCCTCGAATTCTAAGGTTGAGTTAAAGCCAATTAAAATGAGGGTCATGCAATTGTCATTTTATTTCGCGCGACACACCTCAAATCTAATTTTTAAAGGGAATTCAAACTAAACTTTGGAGGGCCATAAGCTATTTATGTTGTCTGATATGGCTCACCTGCCAACTATTCAACTAATTTTAGTAGCTATGGATACTCACTTTTAAAAGCTAATTCGAAATTAATCACCACAACTGCGTTACGGGAACCGTACCCATGGTCGTGATGTTCAATTACGTGCTTGAGGCAACAAAACATGTCAAACCCAAATTACTTTGAATTAATAATAAGCACTCCAGGACTTACGTCAGACTCTTCGTTCTTCTCTTTTGAAACTTTCAAACCCCAATAACTACATGTTCAATCCAATAATGTAGGGCACGAATAATTTAGCAGATACAAAACTATGGAAACGCAGCAACATGAGTGATTAAACTCAAAGAACAAGAAACGAACAAACAGGCATATATTCACACTTTTTACAGCAGACTCCAACCTTTCCCAAATCCAACACTCACGCTGCCCAAGAATGGGAGGAAACAAAAGTTATTCAGACACTAAAGCAAGTAAAAAAAAACTCAAAGCAACACGAAAGAAAAAGAAAATGTTCTATCCTTTATTCAATTGGTGATGGAGCTCCAGCAGGTATAGGTAAACCCAGATTATCTTATTCTTATAGAACGCCTAAAATCCTCTTGGAAGTGGAGCCATTCAAATCAAAAGCATTGTCAAAAGGTTCCCATATACAGTACCAGTTGTGAAACAATGGAGATGTAGACAATCAGGGAAAAGAAACAAATTTCAATAGGGCAGGTATTCCAACTCTTAACAGTATGACTGTAAATTGAGTAAACTCACACTGAAATTAACAAAACCAAACGCTGAACATAACAGATCCCTCTCCCAACCAACCCCCAGTCAGTTGGTTAAACCTATCGAGTTCAAATTCTATATGGGATTAACTCACTGATGCATCAGAACTTAGAGGGATCCTCTTTCAACATTAGACGATCATATTACTTATTGTTACCCTACAACCACACTTTAAACCTAGAATCAGCCAACCAAACAAGGACTTGCTAGGACAAAAAAAAAGTTGTAGAAGAATTGAATCAGAAACAGATACGTTTTAGGCATCGATGAGCAGGCATACGACCCTAATCAGAGAACCAGAAATCACTCGTACTAGAGGATCAGATAACCAAGTGAAGAACTATGAGAATATGCATCGCCGATTCAGACTCACTACAACAAGCAATATCTGATAGAGATGAATCTCAGCTCACTTTAACAAAACAGAAGCAGTAAACAAATTAGAACAAATTGAAATCGTCGACAAGAAAATCATGAACATATGTTTCAAGGGATCAATAATTTTAGCATTTCGAATCAAGATTCATACCTGGTACACAACTAAAATCGAAGAGAAAACTGGAGCAACCGGATCTCGAACGGAAACCTCAACGAGACTATCAACGACCTCGACCCTCACATCAATAGGAATCCGAATCGAAATTCAGAAGCAAACCAGAACTCTAAATGAAAATCGAATAGATTCAAACTTGAAATGAGAATGAAACAAGTCCGTTCAATCCCTCTGTTCTCTCTGTTTTTCGACTTCGATTCCCTTCCCCTGCTATTTTGTTTCCATTTTAGCTTAGAAGATAGGTGAGAGCTCATCGTGTGTGCGTTCGCTGTTGTGCGATGCTGTGCGGCTCGTGAGTTATGGGTTTTGATTTTTTTTTTGAATTCCTTGACTGAAATTGATAATCCTTAGGTGTTAGTTCTAGTGGAGGAGATGAACGGGATGGGGACGGTGTGTCTCTGGTCGATTGGGGTGGTTGAAGGAGATCCATGGGTTGTTTTGGGGTAAGGGAATCACAGAGGACGACCTGCGTAAAGAGGCTCGTTCCTCCAAAGCTGTGCTCAGGTCCTCCTCCTTCTATATTTGCTCTGGAAATTTGCTGATGAGAGGAAGATAGAGACACGCCATTTGCGTGTCTTTATAGTCTTGAGGGTTCCGTTATTTTCTAAGAGCAAAACGGGTTGGCGGGTCGGGTATATGTGTGGGTTGGGCGTGGGTTTGGGTTGATTTGGGCCAGGTTTTAGGGTGTTTTGGGCACCAAAATGTAATGTATTCCCCTTTTATATTTATTTTTGTATTTTTCTTCCATTATTTTCACTTGTATTTTTGTATTCATTTTTTAATTTGTAATATATCATATATATATTTTTTATTTTCTTGATTTTATAAAATTGAGAGATTAAACCAATAAAACTAATTATAAGTCTAAAACTATTTAATAACGATTTTGTAGCAATTTTCAATTAAAGCAGTAAAATGCTAAAATGAACTATTTTTGTGATTTTCTTTAAATTGTTAAAATGAATTAATGCATATTTTTTTTAATATTTTTAACATGAGTTATTATGCGAAAAAATGCAACAAAATTCCTAAAAATTATAAAAATATTTTATTTGAACTTTTGGAATAATTTGCTTAAGGCAAAAATCACGTGCTCACAGCTGCCCCTCTTTGCCCGGAAACACGAAGAGTTTTCGTGCAAAGACAAATGAGCGGTAATGAGGGATTTTTGCCCGTTCACATATTGCGTGTGAAGCATTTTGAAAAGTTTGACCGCACCTTGCTTCAGAGGTTGCCTACATATCCTGGGCTAAACAGGAATCAGGTCAGTGTAGTTCAGGAGTGTTTGGTAGCATGGAGTACGGAGGTGGAGAGACAGTCGAGGTGCCGTTTTACCAAGGTTCCGGTCCGTGGCCCTGGTGTTACATCAAAAATCAAAACATGAAAAAGACTAGTTAAACCTATCAACTACGAGTTACAAGACTCCTATCTATAAGTCTTCTGAAGCTTGATCTAGAGTCTTGAATGGTTCTTCATGAAGACTTTGGATTTGAACCTTGACACTTGCTAGTTGCAGGTGCTAACTCGTTCTTCCTCAGCTTTTCGGACCAAACCCGGACAGCACCCCACGCTTGTGACTCCAATCATGTCTTAAACAATTCACATCTTTCGCTACTTCTGCATTTGGATTCCTTCTGCCTTCTTTTTATTTCTCCTCTTCTTTTATTATTTTGGATTGTGACCAACATCCGCTGGTCGTCTCGGACTTTTCACTCGCATTATTTCTGTAAGTCTCCTTTGTTGCTAACTTGAATTATGATCTGAGATGTTTTACCTTGTCTCCAAGTGATGCTTGACTACTAAGACTTGAAATATGTGTCTCTATTCTTCAGGCGGGCTCCTGACTACTGACGTTTGAAAAGTATTCCCTTATTCTCCAGGTGGGCTCCTGACTGCAACGCTTGAAA
>MU745967.1:435-50632 GCA_026770625.1 Nicotiana glauca
CTAATAAACCAGCCTGTGTCCTGTGAGTCCTATGAACCTAGAGCTCTGATACCAACTTGTCACGACCCTAGTTCACCAATTGTGAACACGTCATGATGACACCTAGCCTTCACGACCAGGTAAGCCTAACACATTGCGGAAGTAACAACATTTGCAAAATTTATATTCAAAAGCTAAATAACATGAGTAATGTATACAGTTGCCGCCTGGCACATACACTTTAATACTTTAAATTTTGAAACCATCCCAAAGACCCGGAAACCCATGGGCAACACAGGCTAAGAATAATACATAACACTGCTCTAATCATCCGAAAAGTCTTTAACAAGGAAGAACATAATAGCTTCTAGCTAACTAAAGGGTAGAGCGAGAGGGAGACTCTCCGATTTGCGAACGCGGCAGATATACCTCAAGTCTCTGAAATTCTCCCTTCAGCTACTGATAATGCGCCTGCGTAGAGGTACCTGGATCTGCACATGAAAAACATGCACAGAAGAGGCGTGAGTACACCACATCGGTACTCAGTAAGTGCCAAGCCTAATCTCGGTTGGGTAGTGACGAGGAAATGTCAGGGCCCTACTGAGACAGAAACAATAAAATAGCAAAATATTAACAGTGTTGAAGTCTGATGAAAACTAATGAACACAGCAGTGTGGTACGATAGTTCAATGAAATATAATACTGCAAGACAAAACAGAAGCACAGAGTAAATACAGCTAAATTACAAGAATACCGATGAGGGTTTCCCAGGATACCGTCCTGTAGCCCTTTTCTCAACAGTTCAATGGATCTCCCGGGATACCGTCCTGTAGTCCAATTCTTATATCAATATCAAAGGATCTCCCGAGATACCGTCCTGTATTCCAATTATCAGTGCGCAGGGGATATCCTAGGATACCGTCCCGTAGCCCCAAAATAAAAGTGCAGGGGGATTTCCCGGGATACCGTCCCGTAGTCCCAAAATAAAAGTGCAGGAGGATCTCCCGGGATACCGTCCCATAGTCCCAAAGTAAAAATGCAGGGGGATCTCCCGGGAATCAAACCTGTAGTCCCAAAGTAAACAAACAAGGGGGAGCTCCTGGAATCCCGCATCCGTAGTCCCAATGTAAATGCGCAACCAACCTCAGAGAAATATTCAAAAATTGAAGTGCAACAATACAATCCCAATGTAAATGCGCAACCAACATCAGAGAAATATTCAGAAATTGAAGTGCAACAATACAAGGCAACAAATAATACTGGCCTAACATGCTCCACGTAATCACATTTAAGACAATTTAAACAAATAGGCAACTTGGATCAATTAAACATGCTCTTCTACGCTAGCACAGGCTATAATAGCAAGTAAAGTAAAGCAAATATAAAAGAAAATCCAAATAAAGTATTTAAGTAAAAATCCGGGTTTCAAAAATTAGCTCAAGTGCGCACTCGTCACCTCACGTACAAGGCATTCATTTACCAATTATCACATCCTAAGGAACGAAGTCCCCTACACAAGGTTAGGCAAGCCACTTACCTCGAACCGGTGCGAAATCAACTAGGGAACGATGCCCTTGCCACGAGTATCCGACTCCAAATGGCCCAAATCTATTCAATTCAATTACAAATCATAAATAATATTGTAAACAATTGATTCCACTATTGAAATTAAAGCTAGGGCGCGAAAATATGTAAAATAACCAAAATGCCCCTCTAGCCAACGTCTCGAAATCAAAATTTTTTACATTTTCAGAACCCTTGTAATCTCACGAGTCTAACCATATAAAAATTTCCCAAATCAGAGGTCAAATGCCCACTCAAAATCACAAAATTAAGCTTAAAAAGTTATATCAATTTTTCTCAATTTTAGATCTTGAATTTGAATTCTAATGGTTGATTTAGCTAGGAAATGGTGGAATATAACTAGAAGGGATCAAAGCAACGTTACCCAAATATGTTCTCTTCAAACTCCACTCAAAATCGCCTTCTCCCGAGCTCTCAATTGATTTTTCTAACTTTGAAATAAACCCTCGGATTATCCCTTTTTCAAAACCTGTGATTTCCGCTTTTGTGGCCCAGGGACTGCTTCTGCTGTCCCGCTTTTGCGGTAGGAATAACCGCTTTTGCTGTTCAAGTAACAAGTCCAGGGTCCGCTTTTGCGGACTAATAACCGCATTTGCGGTTCCGCTTACGGGGAAAAGATACCGCTTTTGCGGTTCTCCTGAGGTGGTGCCAAATCTGCTTATGCGGTGAAGTAGCTGCTTATGCAGCTCCGCTTCTGCGGCTCCAAAACTGCAGAAGCGAAAATACCAGAAGCCCTGCTGCAAATTTTCCTTCTAACTCCAAACTTTGCCCCGTTGAGCATCCGAAATCATCCCGGGACCCCCGGGACTCCAACCAAAAGTACCAATACCACCTAATACCTTATTCGAACTTGTACCAATCCTCAAAACACCTCAAACAACACCGGAAGCCCGATTAAATCAAGGATTCAAGCCTAAGAACTTCAAATTCTATCAAAATACGCTTTCGATCAAAAACCTATCCAAACCTCGTCCGAATGACCCAAAATATTGCACACACATCCCAAATGACATGACGGAGCTACAACAACTTCCGGAATTCCAATCCGACCCTCAGATCAAAAATTCACTATTGGACCGGAAACCTCAAAATCTCAAACTTTGGCATTTCAAGACTTAATGAGCTATGGATCTCCAAATAACATTCCAAACACGCTCCCAACTCCGAAATCACCTAACGGAGCTAACTGAACCATCGGATTCCCATTCCGAGGTCATCTTCATACTGTTTCGAATACGGACCATTTTTCAACTCTTAAGCTCTCATTTAGGGATTAAGTGTCCCAAAACACTCCGAATCCTAATACTAAACATCCCCGCAAACCAAAATAGCAGAAATGAACTTAGGGAAAGCAGTTAATAGGGGATCGGGGCGTAAATTCCAAAAACGACCGGCCGGTTCGTTATAGAGCACCGGTGCTCCAAACTCTAGTATATTATGTTGGACATGTATATTCTACTTGAACTCATTATCTATCGAAATAATTGAGAGTTTAATATGGTTCTCATACAATATCATGTTTCATCTCTTTTGTGACTATAAAGTTTTATTTTAAAAATAAGAATTTAATATGTTTGATATTAAAGTATAAAACTCAACTAACTATTATATTATATTTTATATTAAGTAAATTATTACTTTTAAATTTTATTTTAATTTAACTAACTATGTGATCTACTTAGTTAATGTTAAGTATTTAATTATCTCACATTTAAACAAATATGTTCTTGTATGTAATTATATTGAAAACTAATTTTATTCAATATAAATAACCATAAAAGTTATTTATGTTGTAATCCATTATACTAGTCAATTGACGCCAATCATTATATTTTGGATATAATTAGCAATTTAATTATAAAATATAAATAATAAGTAGATATTAATGCTAGTTAATTACATTGTTGCGCTTTATATATAGTTATATTGAACATCTATATATAGAATAAGTAGATATCGATAGCGACCATAAATTACATTTACTATGGTTCCACAAGTCAATTGACACCAATCGTTATATTTTGGGACATAATTAGCAGTTTAGTTATGCTAAGTACAAATTGATAGCGACCGTAAATTACGTTTGCTATGGTTCCACTAGTCAATTGACACCAATAGTTATATTTCGGGATATAATTAGCAATTTAATTATGAAATATAAATAATAAGTAGATCTGGATAGTAGTTAATTACACTGTAGCAATTTATATATAGTTACATTGAACGTCTATAGATATAATAAGTAGATATTGATAGCGATCATAAATTACGTTTACTATGGTTCCACTTGTCAATTGACACCAATGGTTATATTTTGGAATATAATTAGTAATTTAATTATGAAATATAAATAATAAGTAGATGTTGATACTAGTTAATTACATTGTTGCGCTTTATATATAGTTACATTGAACGTCTATATATATGGGTATAGTAGCCAACATATAATTTCATTCATTAAGGTCATGTGTATATTGATAGCAACCATATAATTACGTTTACTATGGTTCCACTAGTCAATTGACACCAATCGTTATATTTTGGATATAATTAGCAATTTAATTATAAAATATAAATAATAAGTAGATATTGATGCTAGTTAATTATATTATTGCGCTTTATATATAGTTACATTGAACGTCTATATATATAATAAGTAGATATTGATAGCGACCATAAATTACGTTTGCTATGGTTCCCCTAGTCAATTGACATCAATCGTTATATTTTGGGATATAATTAGCAATTTAATTAAGAAATATAATAATAAATAGATATTGATACTAGTTAATTGTAACGACTAGGCCGGTCATTTTGAGCTCTAGCACGTCGTTCAGCAGTCTGAGGCCATGAACAGCTTCATTTCAGGTATTATAGCTTGTACGCATGGTCGGAATTAAGTTTCGGGAAGTTCAGAGTTGATTTGGAAAGAGAATTCTCATTTCGGAAGCTTAAAGTTGAAATAATTAACTAGGATGGAAATTTTGAGTGAACGAATTCGAAATCGGGATCTGAAAGTTCCAGCAGGTTTGTATGATAATTTCGGACTTGGGCGTATGCCCGGATCGAGTTTTGGATGACTCGGGAGTATTTTGGCGCCTATTGTAGAAAGTAGCATTTTCAAAGAAATTTCATAAGTTTGGGTTGAAGTGCATTTTAGTGATATCGATGTCCGTTTGGGATTCCAAGTCTGGGAGCAACTCTGTATGGTGATTCTGGAGTTGGGAGCGCGATCAGAAGTGAATTCGGAGATCCGTAGGTCATTTTGGAGCCATTTGGCTAAAGATATAAATTTGAAGGTTTTTGAAAAGTTTGACTGGAAGTGTACTTTTGGATATCGGGGTCAGAATCTGATTCTGAAAGTTGGAGTAGGTCTATAATGTCGAATATGACTTGTGTGCAAAATTTGAGGTCAATCGGACGTGATTTGATAGGTTTAAGCATCGAAAGTAGAAGTTGGAAGTTCTAAAGTTCATAAAGCTTGGATTGGGGGTTTATTCATGATTTTAGCATTGTTTGATGTGATTTAAGGCCTCGAGCAAGTTCGTAATATGTTTTGGGACTGGTTGGTGTGATTGGTCGGGTGTGTTTCGGGTTGTATCGCGCTCTTATTTGATGTTTCAACGTCATTTCTTTGGACATAAAGGGGTGCTATATTACGTAAATGAGCTCCAAATTAAGTTTTTATTGAGCCATTAGATCTGTATCGTAATTTCGGAGTCATAGCAAAATGAATCGACGAATTTGGACATCGTATGAGGGAGTTATGCTCATTTCTGTGTCGAGAAGTGCTGGTTGCTGTCATAACCGCAGATGGACTCAGGATGGGTTATTGATGTCATGGTGATTGTACCCTGTGTAGCAACGTCGGAAAATGTCGGAAAGTTATTTCCACAGGTGGGATATTCCCTGTGAGCAGGTTAGCGGTCATGTGGTTGGCGAAGCTTCCGTGAAGAATTCTATCGGTTATATAGCAAAGAGATCGGTTGTACAAATGTGTTTGATGATTCAAAATATAAAAGGGGGTTTTTATAGAAATATTTCGAGAATTTTGGCGGTTGATTGCGCAAGGTTATGTCAATAAGAGATAAAGAGGACGGGTGAATTCCATATTTGTGAAATAATGGCTTCATGCTAAGTGGGAGAGTCCCACCGCTTATGATTGGGTTGCATGGTTAGCTACTTGCGAGATTTTTGGTTATTAGCATATCAATGGGATATTTCTTCTACGGGAAAAGACTATAAGTGGTAATTTGAGCAAAGGAATTATTAAAGGTAGGCTATTGTTGGCCTTATTGGCCCATGTTCAGACTTGGGGAATCATTCAGCATTGTGCTTTGTAAAGATGCGGGTTTCGAGGGGAGTGATTTTGTCGGGTGCCTCGTTGAGAGGGTATTCATGTGTTATAAGATTTACGGAGTTGATTATATTCGGGACCAAGTCAGAGCGGGTGGCTCTCAGCAACGGTCCTAATGGATTCAAAAAGAGGTAAAGTATGGTGCCTAATGATTTCAAGCCTATAAGTACAGTTAAGAATCAAGATTTTGCAGCAGCTTATGAGTGGAGGCCCAGAATGTTCTATGATTTTTTGACTTGCAGTGTAGCACTTGAGAGAAAGATGAGAAAGGACTTAGGATTCGTAGAAGGATTAGCAGAATGGGCATATCAGTTGAGGGTGCGAATGTGCGCACAAGGAAGGTATGAAATGGTTAGTGGGATTTGAGACAGCATGGTCTCGCGGTTCCAGGTCACTCGGAGTAAGTGCGGATAGAGTATGTTATGTTTTGAAAGGAGTTATTGTTATTACTAAGGCAATCACAGTAAATCGAAGGAAGACATATTGGTTAACCACAGTTGAGTTGGCGTATTGGTGGTAGAGGTCAGTTCCTTCAGCTTGATCAAGTTATGCATGTGATTTGTGGCGGTACGTGTGAGGCTTGTCAGTCGCCGTAATTAATGTTGTTCAAAATCATTCTTCTATTATGGCTTGTTATGTGTAGGCAGATCCCGAAAGGGCTATGGTGGATTAGACCACTACTTAGATGTTTGCCTATACTATGGTTATGAGAATTCACCTGTGTGTTGCTATGGTTCTCCTGAAGTGAGTCCAGTGAAAAGCATTTATTGGTACATTGGGTGCAGTGAGTGGTATGGAATTTGAAGTGTGGATCAAGGTTGTAGTTCGGTGCTGGCAAGGAGGTCATGAGCTCGGATGAGTAGGAAAGGAGTTTCGATGTTTAAAGTGAGTTGGTATTGTCGTCTGTATCACCTGAGATCAGTGTTTTGTGAAAAAGTCTTTGCATCCTGGTTAAGGATTCTTGATCGCTTTTCAATATTAGTACGACCGGTGGTTTGGAAGTGCGGACCCATTATTTATTTCGGAAGGTTGTGGGAGCGTGTCCCACAGGAAGATTGTATAAGTATGACATGTAGTCACTTGATTGATTAAAGATTTAAACCAAGTATGAGGATTGTGGTAATATCATTAATTTGAGAATTTATTCCTGGAGGGCACTCTGTTTATGAGGGTTGTTATTTCATTGTCAGCTATTTCATGTAAAGATGCATTGCGTCGTACGAGTTGTGAGACAGCTTGGTGAATTTCTTATGTGTTGAGGTTCCGCATAGAGATGAGGTTATATGAGCAGGATGGCTCTTGAGATTCATATCATATATCGCACTTCAGTGGTGCTCGAGTTTGTGGATTATAGCGTTATATGTCTCCCCAGGGAATGGTATTATACACTTAGCGTGTTTATGACTGATATTCAGTATTTTGTTATGATGAGCAATTTAGCTCGATGTACATCTCCTTATGTGAGTTCCATGTGTGGATCGGGTGGCACGCCGCCATGGGTATGTTATTTGGATCAGGTGGCACGCTGCCATGGTTATGTTGTGTGGATGGGGTGGCATGCCACCATGGTTATGATTTCTTGGATCGGGTTGCCCGCCGCAATAGTGTGATGTTCAGTATAGTTCCCCACATCTGTTTATTGTGTTCTGTTTCCTATTTTCTGAAAGAAGCTCATATTAGATGTGCGCCCGCGTTGCATGTATGATTCGCGAGTGGGGTAATTGAAAATCCTTTTCAGAGTTCATTTTCCTTTTTGTATCGCATTCTAATTGGTAGCCTAGTGGCACATTGTGGCATCATATGAGACTTTTGGTCAGGTCAGGGTCGCTTATTTCCTGAGCAGTTCGTACTGGGTGAGACGAGATTGTTGGATTTAGGATCAGTGCAATCTGATTACATGAAATATATTAAGGAGCAAAGATCATTATTTGGTTCAGAATGAGGTAATGTTTCTTGTCAGAAGTATAGACTTAGTGATCGATTGACTCAGCAGTTGATTATGAATCTTTGCACATCTCTTCTGTTGTGGCGGCATGATAAGTAGGATTTTAACGTGTTTTATGCCCCTATTTTCCTATGCTTTGAGTATAAATTGCCAAAAAATTAGTCCTAAAATGCTCACAGGTTGTGCTTGAATGCAGGTTTGAGCGACAAAGTGACGAAATATCAAAGATCGGCTCAAAACAAAATGAAACCTGCTCAAGTATCAAAGACCAAGTGAAGTGAAGGAAAAAGGGACTAGTGCGGACCGCGCAACTGTGACAGCGGTCACACCAGGAGGTTCAGAGAGATGACATCTTCAGGTTGACAGTCACGCGGATGTGGTTGGATTATCGAGGCCCGCGCCCACGCTTCGTGGCCGCTTCACACTTTTACGCGGTCCACACAAATGAGATTCAGAGACTAGCAATTTGGAGACCAAAGCAACACAGCCGCGCTACACTTTTACGTGGTCCGTGTGAACGAGATTCAGAGAGCTGACTTTTTAGCCATTTCAATCAATGCGCTCCACATTCACTTATGTGCGGCCGTGCCAACACCCACCGTGGCCGCGATGCATTCTCTTGCGGTTCGCGGTCCTCAACTTCAGAGAGCTGAAATTATGAGTTCAAGAGCCAGCACGGCCGCGGGCCTTTTTGCGCGGTCCGCGCTATCCCCGCAGGGGTATTTTTATCTAATTTTTCCAGCCTAGTATAAATAAAGCATTTTACCATTTTTAGGTTAAGTTTTTAATTTCTGAACGTAGCTGTGCACCTGGGAACGAGTTTGTAGCCATTTTTTGCCCTTTTGGTCTTCATTAACAAGAGATTATTGTAGTTTCTTCTTAGTAACAAATTAATATGTCTAGTTCTTCTTCTATTTCTCCAGTTTCTTCTTTAATTATATCTAGCTAAACCTATTAGCTAGGGTTGTGGCTCAACCCTAGTGTGGGTAATTGATGGATGTTGCATTCTAATAATAGATTAATATTGAGTATTTGTTATTTGGGTTAATTTTATATTTTAATTAAGGATTGGTAGTTGCAAACACTGATTCTAGCTTTGTGGGTTTAACTCATCTTGAGAAAGAGAGACCATGACCCCAAAATTGACCCAACAAGGAATTGGGATGGACCCATCAGAAATGGTAGTCCCAATTAACGGGTTAAATCTCGAGAGGGTAATCACCCTACTTGAACCCTAGTTGCTTGGTCTAATTGGCCTACCCAATTGGTCTCGAGAGAGTCAACTGGGCAAAATCACTCTCTCTACCGAGAGGTGTGAGAGTGGGTACAAATGTGCAAGGGTTATAGCATAAGTCACAAATATGTCAGTCTATCCTTAGTAGCATCTACCTGTTAATTAGCTACCTAGGTAATACCATGACCCTAGTGCCTTTATCCTATTAATTACAACTTAGCAACATTCCCTTAGCATAATTTAGTTTTAATCCTTTGTTCATAATAGTAGTTATAAATATAAAAACCCAATAAATGTTTGAAGTGCAATTAGAAGCACAAACGCATCTCTAGGCTAGACAGACAATACAACTCAACTACTAGCTCCCTGTGGAAATTCGATCCCGAACCACTATTCGAGTAAAAGTTGTTGCGACCCGCTCTTCCTACATTCGTGTAGCGTTGAGTTGGCAACGATCAGTTTTGGCACCGTTGCCGGGGAGCTTATGGTGTTGACTGTCTGTTTAGTTAGTTTTGTGTTTTGCTTCTCTTGCCTTCTTTTTACTATTTGTTGGTGTCAATCACTCAGGTACACATGGCTTTAAATGCAAATGATCCTCTTGGCAACGTGGTCGCGGGGGATGAGGTTGAGGATCTTGAACAAGAAGAGATATTACCTCAAGCGCAAAGGAGAGGTCGAAATGCCAATGCAAATGCTATTCCGAATGAGAACATTCCAGACCCTCCTCCGCCTCCACCAAGAGTGGCCCAAAGAGTTCTACCCAATCAAGGATACGCCAGTGCTATTGTTCCTCTCCGAATCCGGGCGGGGAACTTGCAAATCAAAAATGTTATGTTGACCTTGCTCGAGCAAAGAGGGTATTTCACGGGTGCCTCCGATCAAAATGCCTATAATCCCTTGAAGGGGTGCATAGATACATGCTGGGGTAGCAAGCAGGCAAACGTGTCCGAGGATGCGTTGAGATTGAGGCTTATCCCGTTCTCTCTTCGGGGTAAAGCATTGGATTTGTTAGAAAGGCTCCCCAATCATTCTATCACCGCATGGATGAATTGGCGGACAAATTTATTGCCAAGTTCTTTTCTCTAAGTCATATGGCAGCTCTTCGGGATGAGATTGTAGCTTTCAAACAAGGGCCAACGGAACCTTTGCATGAGATATGGTAAAGATATAGAAAAATGGTGAAAGAGTGCCCCAATAATGACATGACCGAGGTGATGATACAACAAACTTTTTATCGGGGCTTCAACACCACTAATCAGTGCATTGTGAACCAATTAGCCGGAGGGAACTTTATGAAACTTTCTTACCAAGAGGCATGTGATGTACTTGACAAAATTGCCGACACCTCTTCGGCATGGCAAAGCCGAGCAAACATACCTCAAGGTTACCCCACGGTCATCCATTTTCATAAAGAGTTGCATGACCACGGCCAAGCTATAGCCGAACTTACAACAACTATGAATCAATGGGCGAAGGGGCAATTGTAACAAGTCCAAAACCCATGACAAGTCAATGCAACGGAAGGCGTGTCTATGTTGAAAAGGAGGCAAAGAGGGCAAAAACAACCTCAATGTAATTGTGAGCAATTTGAAAACAACAATTATGGTAATGGTTATTCGAATGAGTGCTATGATGATCAAAGCGAGGAAGTCCAGTATGTCAATAACTACCAAGGGAATAGAGGAAATAAAGGAAATCAACAATGGCATCCCCAAGGAAATTGGGGAAATCAAAAAGGTGGCGGTAATTGTAGTAATAACCAACAACAAGGTGGTAATTGGAACAATAATAACAATCAAGGCGGAATTTAGGGGAACAACAATTCGGGTAATCAAGGGAATTGGAATGGAAACATCAATAACAATCGGAACAACAACAATGGTCAAGGTGGATGGAATAACAATGGTGGTCAAGGCAACCGGGGGCAAGGCTTTCAAAGGCCCCCCCATGTGCCAACAACTGAACAATCCACCTCCCTTTTCCTTCTCAAAGGTCCGAGTTCTTTCGGGAGTAATATGGGGAGAATAGAGACGATGTTCGAACAAATAATGAAGAAGAACCAAGACTCCGATGCTCAATTGGCTTCTCATAACACCTCTATTCGGAATTTGGAGGTGCAACTTGGCCAAATTTCTAAAGCTTTGAACACTCGCCCAAAGGGAGCTCTACCAAGTGACACGGTAGGGAACCCTAAGGGTAGAAATAACAACCATTTCATGGCGGTTATAACTAGGAGTGGAAGAGGCGATGATCTGCATGCCTCGAGAGAAAAGTGATTTGTGGAGGATGATGTTGTGTTGCATGATGATGATGTGCCTATGATCGTTGATGATGTGATTGAACAAAATATGACCAATGATGTGCGGATTGATATTGATGATGAAGTCAAGGTTGAAACTCAAGATGTCGCGAACCCGTCTAGGGAACACGTGATTGATATACCCGAACCGGTTGTACCAAAGGCCAAGGCACCCTTGCCTAGGACACCCCCTCCTTATCCTCAAAGATTAGCAAAGCACAAGAGTGACCATCAATTAAAAAGGTTCATTGGAATGATGAAGAGTCTTACTATTAATGTGCTGGTGGTGGAGGCACTTGAACAAATGTCGGGGTACGCAAAGTTTATAAAGGATTTGGTAACTAAGAAGAGGTCGATGGAGTGTGAAACAATTAAAATGACACATCAAGTGAGTTCTATTGTTCACTATATGGCTACAAAGCTTGAGCATCCTGGAGCCTTTACTATTCCTTGCACAATCGGAAGAGTGGATTTTTCCAAAGCCCTTTGTGATTTGGGGGCTAGCATTAATTTGATGTCGTACTTGGTCTTCAAGACTTTGGGAATTGGGCAACCTCGATGAGACTTCAAATGGCGGACCGGTCGATGAAGAGACCCTTTAGTATAATTGATGATGTTCTTGTCTGAGTGGATAAGTTTATATTGCCGGCTGATTTTGTCATCTTGGATTGCGAGGTAGACTTTGAAGTACTGATTATTCCTGGGAGACATTTCCTCGCTACAGGGAAGGCATTGGTTGATGTCGAGGTCGGAGAGTTGACATTTCGAGTGGGTGATAAAAAGGTTATTTTCCTTGTCTGTAAGTCCATGCTGCAACCTAATGGCACCGAGGTATGCTCATTTGTTGACATTGTCACAGCTGTGATAATGGATGAGACAAGTTCTGTGATTAATGTTGAAGATCCCCTTGTGTCCGCACCTCTAGATTGTGATGTAAATGATGATGCAAGTAGAGTGATGTGCATAGATGCTTTACATGTCATGGAATCGTGTGAGCCCAGTGAGTTGTCATTGGACCTTGACCATCGGGACACTCCTCTAGATACAATTTAGGTGCCTCCGATGTTGGACATGAAACAAGTTGAGCCACACCTTTGCCTCACAATATTTGAGCCCGATATTATCTTCAAGGATGATGCAACACTTTTTTTGGAGCTTCAAGGGAGACTACCTGCAGCAGAGCATGAAATGATGCCTACTATTCATAATGTGTGGTTTCCCAAAAGACCAGACACAGGTTGGCGGTTTTGCATGAACCATGGAAATCTGAACAAAGAGCCCCACAGTGACCATTATCCCTTGCCATTCATTGATCGGATGGTGAACAAACTTGCTGGACGTGCTTTTTATTACTTCTTGGAGAATTTGATGAGAGCCACAGGGTGGCGTTTCTTGATTTGAGGTGATATGATGGTAACATACATCGTGTCGCTACGTTAAATCAGGCGCTTCTTGGGAGGCAACCCATGTCTTTTTCTTTCTCTTTGATTTTCTTAGTAGCTTAGGATTTTTGAGCTAATTGTTTGTGAGATGTTGCAGGGATTGTGTTGAAGCAGTGCAAAATAAAGTGTAAAAAGTGCACAGTTTTTGAAGTTCCCCACACTGCTGCGGTCATGTTAATGCGGTCCACGGTGGACTCACGAGGCCGCGTCCCTTTTTGTGTAGTCCGCACGGGCTGCTTTCTGCAAGGGTTCATGATCAAACCTAGCATGGTCCGTGATCGCTTTTGTGCGGCTGCGCTGGTAGGTAAGTACGGGTCCCACAGTTTTCTATAAATAGAGACCCAGGGTCTCACTTTACACTTTTCGCAAATTGAAAGCCCTGAACCCTATTTTGATTGTTCATCTTATTCTAAGACCGATTTTCTTGCTTAATTAGATTACTTGCACCTATTCTTCACACATCTGGTAACGTTTCATGCAACCCAAGTTAATTAATTTCTTATTTTTCATTTTATTTCTTGCCCAGTAGTGTAACTTCTGTTTTTCTACCCATTTTTACTCGAACTGTTAGTATAGGGTAGAATCTATGTTAGTTTTTGGGTGTTTAAAGTAATTAAAGATTGGGTAACTGAGTAGGGACAAGTAGGGGTTAGAATTTGAACAAAAATGGAAGAATGTGTGAAACCCTAATTTAGTCCCTAGGATTGCCTCAGCGCGGCCAGCGATCACTCTCACGCGGTCTGCGTAGTTAAAATGATTGAAAGCTAAACTTGCTCCAGCGCGGCTGCATTGCACATTGTGCGGTCCGCGCTAGCCCAATGCGACCGCACACCAATTTTACATGAACCGCGTTGGGTGATACAGAGAGGTGTTGTTTCTGGGCCTTGTTAAATGCGGCTCGCGGTCGCTATAGCGCGGTCCGCGGTGCCCTATTCTGCAGTGGTGTCTGCAACCTGTTTCATCTGATATTCTGCAATTGTTTTCAATAACTGATTCACTGTTCGTGTTTTAACTAACAATGTTAGACATGTTTACTTGTAGAAAATGGTAAAACAACGAGGATGAAGTGCCAAACTACCCGGCCGAGGTGACTCCGCCTGGGGAGGAAAAGGGAAACAAGCCAAACTCACTCACCGATCCAAACTTAAAACAAGAAAACAAGTTATTAGTGATGATGACCAATCAGGGAGTGGGTACCTACCCTCTCAGGACCTCTCTTCTGACTCAGGCCCATCTCCCTCAGTCCTAGCTATATCTACAGACCAAGTTTCGCAAAGTGTACATTCTGAGTCGTCTGATAGATCAGAGGCAGGCAGTGGTGTACTCCACCTCCCCCAAAGCTTCAGTATTTGGGGAGAGTGCAGAAGGTGGGACCAATGGTGATGATGAGGTACCAGACAGTGGCGTGCCCTAGGTTGGGGGTGTTTAACGAATAAGAAAACCTGAAGTCTGGGAGGATCGCTTTGTCAGCCAAGTGGCTTTCCACAAGTTCAGAGAGTGGTGGCCATTGCAAAAACTGATTCCAGAGAGGAGTATCATTACAACTGACCTGCTACCCCTACTCCCTAATGTACATAGACAGTTCCATACTAGAGTGGGATGGGAGCACTTTCGGGATGAGTTAGTAGATGCCAACGAGCATATGGTGAAGGAGTTTTACTACAATGTGGCCCACGTCAAAAAGGGCTCGATTGCAACCAAAGTACGAAAAAAAGTGTAGTATTCTCTGGTAAAGCTTTCAACGAGTACTTGGGGTTCGATGACGAGGATGAAACCCAGTACAATGAGAAATTGGCAATGGGTGAAGAGGTTTACCCTTGGTTAGCTAGATACTTGGCCCACCCAGGTACTGTTCCAGATTGGTTGCAAGCAGGGAAGAAAATATTCTGAAAGACCTTCAACTTTGAGGCTCGAGGGTGGTTGACATTTGTGTGCAGTCGGCTTGACCCTTCTACCCACGATCATACTATTCCTCTTCCACGAGCGGTTTTGATTGCATCTATTATGGACGGGTACCCTATCAATATGGGCAATGTGATCTCCCATGTGATTTTTGATGTGGGACGAGAGCATGACAGGAATTACCCTTTCCTCAACACTCTCACTGTGTATTTCTAGGATTTCAAAGTAAAGAAAAAGTCCTATTATGTGAAAGTAAGACCGATCTCCCCGTTCTCTTGGTATAGCATGCAGGACTCGGACAACGCTAAATCCAAGAACTACAAGCCACCTGCCTCTGTCCCAACTGGCCAGTCTGAGGAGCCAGTTGCTGTCGAGCCTTCCACTAAGCCTGTTGCCACTACAATTGTAGACTTGCCTCCAGGACCATCCTCTTCTGCTGGTCCCAGTACTTCAGCGGGCCCGAAGGTGCCATCTTTAAAGACTCATCCCTTCACTGCCCATCAGTTGAGTCAGTCCTTGGCTATCTTGGACAACTGGATGTCGGCTGCGACTTCCAAGTTGTCCACTTTGTCCTACACTATTCAGACTCAGGCAGCACCTCAGACAGCCCAGATTCCTCAGTCCATTGAGGACACTTTGAAGAAGCTCCTAGAAAACCAGGAAAAGATTATGGAGACACAGGTCACTTTGACTACTGTTGTGGAGTCACATGGCAAGGCTTTGAAGGAGCTTGCTAAGGAGCACGAGAATCTTAGGAAAACACGGGCTTTTAAGGAGTTGGTTAAAGCGCTGAGGACTGATATAGACAAGCTATTGGCAGACCAGATACCTTTAGACTTGTTATTTGGGGATCCAGCCCCTCCATCAACAGCAGTGCCACAGCCACAGCGGGAGTAGGCACCCAAGCCCCCAAGGAAGAAGAGGAAGCTTCCCAGTTCAAGTGGTGTAGTTATTGAGCTAGCTGAACCATAGGAGGTCCCTTCCAGTGATGCACCTACCATTCAGCCGGTCCAGGAGCAAGTCCCAGTCCCAGCAGCTGAGCAGCAGGAGTCTGGGAACCAGTCTTAGGTTCCCGCCCATACAGAGGACCAGGGGACCACTGAGGATCCCATGCAGACAGACCGATCCTAGGGAGCTCTTCTATATCCTTTCATTGATTTTTATGCTTATTTGTGTAGTTGGCATTGGGGACAATGCTAGTTCTTATTCGTGGGGGTGCGCCCTACTTTTTGATTATCTGGATGACTATATATATAGATTGATAGCTTTTGCTTTACTTTGATTTTCTATTTTGGGATGTATATAACTTTACATTTAGCTACCTTTATCATACTTTTATTCTCTCTTTTGGTTTGTATATATAAAGTTACAATTCTGTATATATTTATCCCCCGTTGTATATTCTACTCCCTTATTGTACATATTCATTCGGTTTTTTATTTTTGCAAACTTTTTTCGTTTTTGGTTTTATAGGTAGGCTCGTAGCCTTTTGTTTTGTATTTGGCGTTTTCAATAAGCCCTTGATTTTCTTAATGTCACGGTTCTTTTCAAGGGTAGAGTACTGTGTGAACCGGGTGGCTCTTCCCAATGATAGATGGCGTGACAACCTTCTTAAGGGTTTGAGTCCGTTTTTTATTTTTCTTTTTGTTTTTGGATAGTTGTACTTAAGGGTACCTCAAGCAAAGCTTCACTTGGGCCTAGCACATTTGCCTTTGGTCCTATGGTCAAAGACATAATGTTGTGTTTAGGATGGTGAAAGTCGTGGCCTTGAGACTCTTATGTTGACCAAACAATCATCATGTGGTCTTTTCGGGCCATTGTGTGCTTAAATCATAACTAAGGTCGTTGTGGGCCCTCGACTTGATGTCTTTAGCAATCCTTGAGTGTGTGTGGTAAGAAATCGAATTATGAGTCCAAGTCCCGAGCCAATGGTCTAGAACTTCCCCTGAATGTTTGTTGAGGCAAAATCATAGGTGAAATTTGACTTGAAAAGTGATTATAGGCTCTCCTTGATCCAAATGTCAAGTTGAACAACTCCATGGCCTACCAATGAGATGATCCCTAGTTGACCATTTTGAGCCTTAAACCTTTTTCTTTCAAGAACCGATGTTACAAGCCTATACCTGTTCTTAATGATACCCTCTCTTGGCACCAAATCTTCCCCTGAGTAATGGCAAATGTCTAAGTTTGGGGGGGAGAGACAAGAAAGGAAACAAAGTGGTAAAAGGTACAAAAGCAAAAGAAAAGAAAGGGTGATCAGGATAAAAGGAAAGACCAATGTGAACAAGAATAAAAAGGGATTCAAGGAAAACAAAAGTGAAAAAGGTATGGAAAAAGTAGAAAAAGGAGATATGCTCTGAATTGCATAAGAAAGAGTGACAATATGTCCCTCTAACCCCTTGAAAAGAAGTGAAGTACTCAAATGAGTCAAGAAAGTATGCCAAAATGAATCAGAAGAAGTACTTATGGGAAGATTGAACCCACTTGAACAAAAATAGGTCCTACCCTTACCCAAAAGCCTTCACAATGACTCCACAAAAGTCCTATATGATCTTAAGTTGAAGGAAGCCTACATTAGTGGATACTTACATAAGGGGCAAGCATATGGTACTTAGAGCCGGACTTGTGACCTTCTTCTTGAGAGAGATGAGTGTGACCTTCTTCTTGAGAAAGATGAGTGAAAGTCCATCAACCTCGGTTTGTGTGTCAATACTCTAAAAGTTGAGGTTTGCTTAGGGAGAATTGAGGATGTGTGAGTTTGGGTTCCACAATGATCAAAGTAATTGAGAGAAGTTCTTTGATGAAATGTGTCAACTCTTGATGCTCTTGTGTCACACTTGATCCATAGTTTTCAAAGTCTAAATGCGTTAATGATGCATTCGTATTGAGGGCACTATTAGTCCCATTTGATGCTTGTTGAGGTTATTTTAGGATAGCTGGAATTACTTGGATGTTCCTTCGAGGGGTAGATCTTATTTTGTTTGCTTGAGCACAAGCAAAGGTTTAAGTTTGGAGGAGTTGATAAGTAAGATTTTAACGTGTTTTATGCCCCTATTTGCCTATGCTTTTAGTATAAATTGCTACAAAATAGTCCTAAAATGCTCACAGGTTGTGCTTGATTGCAGGTTTGAGCGACAAAGTGACAAAATATTAAAGATCGGCTCAAAACGAAGTGAAACCTGCTCAAGTATCAAAGACCAAGTGAAGTGAAGGAAAAAGGGACTAGTACGGACCGCACAACTGTGACAGCGGCCGCACTAGGAGGTTCAGAGAGATGACATCTTCAGGTTGACAGTCACGCGGCCGCGGTTGGATTCTCGCGGCCCGCGCCCATGCTTCGCGGCCGCTTCACGTTTTTATGTGGTCCCCACAAATGAGATTCAGAGACTAGTAACTTGGAGACCAAAGCAACGCGACCGCGCTACACTTTTACGTGGTCCGCGCGAACGAGATTCATAGAGCTGACGTTTTGGCCATTTCAAGCAATGCGCTCCGCGTTCACTTATGTGCGGCCGCGCCAACACCCACCGCGGCCGCGATGCATTCTCTCATGGTCTGCGGTCCTCAACTTCAGAGAGCTGAAATTATGAGTTCAAGAGCCAGCGCGGTCACGGTCCTTTTTGTGCGGTCCGTGCTAACCCTACAGGGGTATTTTTGTCCTTTTTTAGCCTAGTATAAATAGAACATTTTACCCTTTTTAGGTTAAGTTTTTAATTTCTGAATGCAGTTGTGCATCTGGGAACGAATTTGTAGCCATTTTTGGCACTTTTGGTCTTCATTAACAATCGATTATTGTAGTTTCTTCTTAGTAATCAATTAATATATTTAGTTCTTCTTCTATTTCTTCAGTTTCTTCTTTAATTATGTCTAGCTAAACCCATTAGCTAGGGTTGTGGCTCAACCCTAGTGTGGGTAATTGATGGGTGTTGCATTCTAATGATAGATTGATATTGGTTATTTGTTATTTGGGTTAATTTTATATTTTAATTAAGGATTGATGGTTGCAAACACTGATTCTAGCTTTGTGGGTTTAACTCTTCTTGAGGAAGAGAGACCATGACCCCAAAATTGACCCAACAAGGAATTGGGACGGACCCATCAGAAATGGTAGTCCCAATTAACGGGTTAAATCTCGAGAGAGTAATCACCCTACTTGAACCCTAGCTGTTTGGTCTAATTGGCCTACCTAATTGGTGTTGAGAGAGTCAATTGGGCAAAATCACTCTCTCTATCGAGAGGGGTGAGAGTGGGCACAATTGTGCAATGGTTATAGCATAAGCCCTAAATATGTCAGTCTATCCTTAGTAGCATCTACTCGTTAATTAGCCACCTAGGTAATGCCACGACCCTAGTGCCTTTCTCCCATTAATTACAACTTAGCAACATTCCCTTAGGATAATTTAGTTTTAATCCTTAGTTCTTAATAGTAGTTATAAATATAAAAACCCAAAAATGTTTGAAGTGAAATTAGAAGCACAAACGCATCTCTAGGCTAGATAGACAATACAACTCCACTACTAGCTCCCTGTGGAAATTCGATCCAAAACCACTATTCGGGTAAAAGCTGTTGCGACCCGCTCTTCCTACATTCGTGTAGCGTTGAGTCGGCAGCGATCACGGCATTGTAAGAGTTAGAGTAAGACCTGAGAATGTCATGGGGTGCAATGGGAGTATCCGATTCGTCGAATTTTGACTAAGTTGATCAGAAAATATTATTGTGGTCTGGTAAGTAAAGTGATGCTAGGTGTGAATTCAGCAAAGTTATGCAGCCATGTTTGGGTACAGTGTGTAGTGTTTGATATGGTGATCTTATGTTGGAAACAAGTCGGGCATAGAATTCCGGATGTTGGAATTGGTCTCTAAGGCTTTTTTGCTTGAATAAAAGGGAATATCATCATAATTGATCGAGATGATGTGCTCAACTGAGTTGTGGTAGCACGGGAAGGTGCATGAGAAGTTAAACACTGATTTCAGACTACTTCAGTGTATTTCTCAGAACGTTCGAGGACGAACGTATGTTTAAGTGGGAGAGAACGTAACAACCCAACCTTTCATTTTGAGGTCTAGCACGTCGTTCAGAAGTCTGAGGCCATGAACAGCTTCATCTTAGGTATTATGACTTGTACACGTTGTCTGAATTAAGTTTCGGGAAGTTTAGAGTTGATTTGGAACGAGAATTCTCATTTCGGAAGCTTAAAGTTGAAAGAATTAACTAGGATGGGAATTTTGAGTAAACGACCTCGGAATTGGGATCTGAAGGTTCCAGCAGGTTCGTACGATGATTTCGGACTTGGTCGTATACCGGGATCGGGTTTTGGATGACTTGGGAGAGTTTTGGCGCCTAGTATGGAAAGTAACATTCTGAAAGAAATTTCATAAGTTTGAGTTGAAATGCATTTCAGTGATATCGATGTTTGTATGGAATTCCTAGTCTGGGAGCAACTCTATATGGTGATTCTGGAGCTGGGAGCGTGATCAGAGGTGAATTCGGAGGTCCGTAGGTAATTTTGGAGCCATTTGGCTAAAGATAGAAAGTTGAAGGTTTTTGAGAAGTTTGACCGAAAGTGTACTTTTTGATATCAGGATCGTAATCCAATTCGGAAAGTTAGAGTAGATCCGTAATGGCGAATATGACTTGTGTGCAAAATTTGAGGTCAATCGGACGTGATTTGATAGGTTTAAGCATCGAAAGTAGAAGTTGGAAGTTCTAAAGTTCATAAAGCTTGGATTGGGGGTTGATTCATTATTTTAGCGTTGTTTGATGTGATTTGAGGCCTCGAGAAAGTCCGTAATGTGTTTTGGGACTGGTTGGTATGATTAGTCGGGGTCCCTGGGGCCTCGGGTGTGTTTCGGGTTGTATCGCGCTCTTATTTGATGTTTTAACGTCGTTTCTTTGGACATAAAGGGGTTCCATATTAAGTAAATGAGCTCCAAATTAATTTTTTATTGAGCCATTAGATCCATATAGTATTTCGGAGTGATAGCAAAAAGAATCGCAGAATTTGGACATCGTATGAGGGAGTTATGCTCATTTTCGTGTCGAGAAGTGCTGGTTGCTGTCATAACCGCAGATGCGGAAACTGCTGGAGGCAGAGAGGTTTCTTTAAAAATCGAAGTTTGGCTCATTTTCACTTCATTTCTTCCATGGAAGTCGATTTTGGAGTAACTTTGGAGTGTCATTTTCATCACCAAGCCTTAGGTAAGTGATTTCTACTAGTTTTGAGTATATACAAGGTTTATATATGGATTTAGACTTGAAAAATTATAGAAAACTTGAGGTTTGAGGGAAAACCTAGAAAACTAGTATTCTTGGATTTTGACCACGATTTTGGGTAATGAATTTAGAGAAAATCATATATTTGATTTCGTGAGGCTATGGGTAAACTTTATCTTCAAAAAAAATTCGGATTCCGGGCACGTGGGCCCGAGGGCGTTTTCGTCAACTTTGCGATCAGGGTCAGGAATTGCTATAAATTAGATTGTAATGAATAATTGAGCATATATTTATGGATTTGCATAATCATTGGCTAGTTTTAGAGCGTTGTGCATTAATTAGAGTCTTCAGAAGGGCGTGGAATGCCGGTTATGGATCTTCGGAGCGAGGTGAGTCTCCTTTCTAAACTTGTAAGAGGGAATTGTCCCCATAGGAGAATTAATTGGTAATGTGCTCCTATATGTGGGGGCTACGTACGCACGAGGTGACGAGAATCCGTGCGTAGCTACTATTATGCTATTGTCCGGGTAGTCTAGGACCCAAAAGCATGCTATACCTAGATTAATCGTAATTTATTGACAGCTCGAATTGCTTAAACCACATCGATATTAATAAATACAATTTTCAAAAAGGGTTAAACTTCTTTTCTAAAATTGTTAAAAGAGAAAGTGGCTTTTATTGAATAAATATTCCCTGATAGCTTCTTAATTGGGTATCTGAGCATGTATTTCTATGTGTGATTGCGTTGTATGTATGATTCGCGAGCAGGGTGATTTTTTATTTTATGTTAACCGCGTCGCATGGATAGTTCATGAGCGAGGTAATAGATGCATCTATGGTTTGCGTCGTTCGACCCTCGGCAGTGCACGGTTTATTTTCTGTTAGAGCGGGTCGTATGCCTCTACTTGATTTTTGCATGCTTGTATAGCTGCCTTGAACTTATTAAAGTTGTTATTGCCTCTTCATGGCTTGAGAATATTTGGATAATTAAGAAAAGAAATTTTGGAAATCTCCTATAAAAGAAATAATTGTTTACTTGTTTCCTTCTATTGGATTAAAAATCATGTTTATAGAAGTCCATGATTTAATGTATTATTGACATCATTATCGGACCACTAGTATGTGTCGGAGTTGTAACGACCCGACCGGTCATTTTGAGTTCTAGCTCTCCGTTCAGCAATCGGAGGCCATGAGCAGTTTCATTTCAGGTATTATGACATGTACGCGTGGTCAGAATTGAATTTTGGGAAGTTCAGAGTTGATTTTGAGAGAGAATTCTTGTTTCAGAAGCTTAAAGTTGAAAGAATGAACTAAGATTGGATTTTTAAGTAAACGGCCTCGGAATTGGGATCTGAAGATTCCAGCAGGTTCGTATGATGATTTCGAACTTAGGCGTATGCCCGAATTGGGTTTTGGATAACCCGGGAGCGTTTTGGCGCCTATTGCGGAAGTTAGCATTTTGGAAGAAATTTCTTAAGTTTGGCTTGAAGTGAATTTTAGTATTATCGATGTCCGTTTGGGATTTTGAGACTGTGAATAGCTCCGTATAATGATTCTGGAGTTGGGGGCACGATCAGAAGTGAATTTGGAGGTCCCTAGGTCATTTTGGAGCCATTTGGCTAAAGATAGAAATTTGAAGGTTTTTGAGAAGTTTGATCGGGGTGGGACTTTTTGATATCGGGGTTGGAATCCAATTTCGAAAGTTGGAGTAGGTCCGTAATGTCAAATATGACTTGTGTGCAAAATTTAAGGTCAATCAGACGTGATTTTATAGGTTTAAACATCGAAAATAGACGTTTGAAATTTCGAAGTTCATTAAGTTTGGATTGGAGGTCGATTCATGATTTTAGCATTGTTTGATGTGATTTGAGGCTGTGAGCGAGTCCGTAACGTGTTTTGGGATTGAATGGTATGTTTGGTTGGGGTCCCGGGGGCCTTGGGTGGATTTCGGGTGGCTAACCGATCGAATTTGATGTTTGAAGAAGGGCCAGAGCTGCTGCATTTGGTATTTCCGCTTCTGTGAATTTGGGACCGCAGAAGCGGCCCTACAGAAGCGAGGAAGAAGCCGCAGAAGTGGTTGGATGTGAAGCAGCCCAAGACCGCAAAAGCGGAACCACAGAAGCGGTGGGCCTTTTGCAGAAGCGAAAATTGGGCTGGAGCCCAATGTCCGTAGAAGCGGTGTTTTGTCCGCAAAAGCGGGACTGCAGAAGCGGAAATTGCTGAGGCAGTGAGGGTGTTTTAAAAATCGGATTTTCGCTATTTTCTCTCATATTTTCTTGGCTTGGGCGATTCTTGGAGGGGTTTCAAGAGAGGATCTTTATCATTAATGATAAGGTAAATTATGCCCACCTATTTTGAGTTAAATACATCAACTATGTATGGATTTGAGCACGAAAATTGTAGAAAAACTTGGGGTTTGAGAGAAGACCTAGAAAATTATTGTTCTTGGAATTTGACCACGATTTTGGGTATGAAATTTAGAGAAAATTATATATTTGAGTTCGTGAGTTTATGGGTAAAGTTTATCTTCGAAAATTTTTGGAATCCGGGCATGTGGGCCCGAGGGCATCTTTGTCAACTTTTTGATCAGAGTTAGGAATTGCTATAAATTAGATTGTAATGAATAATTAAGCATATATTAATGGATTTGCATGACCGTTGGCTAGTTTTGGAGCGTGGTGCATCAATTAGAGTATTCGGAGGGGCGTGGAATGCCGTTATGGATCTTCGGAGCGAGGTGAGTCTCCTTTCTAACCTTGTAAGAGGGAAATATCCCCATAGGTGTAATAATTAATTATGTGCTCCTATTTGCGGGGGCTACGTACGCACGAGTTGACGAGAATCTGTGCGTAGATACTATTATGCTATTGACCGGGTAGTTAGGACCCAAAAGCATGTTGTACTTGGATTATTTATGAATCCGTTGATAGCTTGAATTGCTTAAATCACCTTGGATTAGTAAATGAATTTAAAAAGAGATTAAACGTCATTTTTCCTGAATTGTTAAAAGAGAAATTGTTTTATTTGGATAAATATCCCCGATAAGTTCTTAATTGACTGATTAAGCATGTATCTCTATGTGTACCTGCGTCGCATGCATGATTCACAAGCAGGGCATGTGTTTATTTTTGGAATGGCCTAACACCTCGGCAGATTAAATAGATGCATCTATAGGCGCGTCGTCGACCCTCGGCAAGTGCATAGATTATTTCTGTTGGATCGGGCCGTCGCCTCAGTGTGATTTGCGCATGTTATATTGTTGCTTGAGAATTTTAAATGTGAAATTTGCCCTTCGTGGCTTGATACAAATTGATAAGATAATGAGGAGTAAACCGTGAAAATCCTTTATTATTTGTTGAAGGTGTTTTACCTGTTTTCGGCTCCGTGAATGAGAACTACTATATAAATCCATGATTTCCTCACATTTTTAGTATATTGTTAATTGACCTCTAGTAAGTGTCGGAATTGACCATCTCGTCTCTACTTCTTCAAGATTAGGCGGGATACTCATTGAGTACACGTTGTTTACATACTTATACTACACTTCTGTGCATTTTTGTTGCACAGGTATATGTATCTCTAGCAGCCTACTGGGCGTAGCAGCGCGGATGATTCTGGGACTAAGTGAGTTGAATTATTGGAGGCGACCCGCAGCTAGTATAGTCCCTTTCAGCATATTGTATTTATTTCCTGTCCACTGTATTTCGGACGGATGTTGTATTTTATTTCCCTATCAGTAGATGCTCATGCACTTGTGACACCGGGTTCTGGGAGGATTTTAGATTATTCAGTATTAAGTCTTTTATCGACTTTATGTTCATTTTTGTAAAAATTTTATTATCTAATATTTAATGTATAAGAAAAACGATTTCTGTAAATATTAAAACTGGAATTTAATTATGCATTCTTGGTTGGCTTGCCTAACAGCGGTGTCCGGCGCCACCACGATCCTTAGTGGATTTTGGATCGTGACAACATGGTATCAGAGCACTAGGTTCCTAGGGTTTCACGAGACATGAGAAAGTCTAGTAGAGTCTCGCGGATCGATACGGAGACGTCTGTGCTTATGCTCGGGAGGCTGCAGGACTGTTAGGAGTACTTCCCTTCTTGATTCCTTATCGTACGATTTGATTCATGTGAGGCTTACGACTTTGTCTCCTTCCTACTCAATCTCATACGACGTGAAGCACTTGTTATAAATCGAGAGTTGAAGAATTTTAATAGCACTACGAATATGGTGCGGGTGTTTCTCCCTGCAGGGTTATTTGAGCTATTATCGTCGCCTTGTGGAAGGATATTCTATTGTTTCGGCTCAGCAGTGGTACTTCTGAGAGCTCTGAGGTTAGGCACAAGTTGTCATGATACTTATGAACAAATGTTGCGCAGTAGTGATATGATGGTAGGATGATTGCCTATGTGTATGAGCAACAAAGTATGAGGAAGGACATGTGGGAAGTGTCAGGCGGTGGCTAATGTTTCCGGAAGGCCGAGTAATCGATTAAGGGGATGTGTTCCATCAAAGTGGGAGAGTGGTGGAGTCGCATATGTGCTTTGTAGTGGGATGACCACCTACCTTAAGGAGAGTTTGGAATTATTTGGGATGTTAGTGGCTGGCGATTGAAGCCTACAGAGTTAATTAGAAGTATGGGCTATTATGCGGCAGGAGATTTGATATAACGGAAAGGAGCCTCTTAAGTAAAGAAGGATGCGGCAAAACTTTGAATTGGAAGGATGTTACCGCACATTTAATTGATGTCCACGAGGGGTGAACGGACTTGTGCAGCTGGAGAGTGAGCTCGGACTCAGGATGGGTCATTGATGTCATAGTGAATGTACCCCGTGCAGCATCATTGGAAGATGCCGGGAGTGAATTCTACAGGTGGGTTATTCTTGTGAGTAGGTTAGCGGTCGCGTGGTTGGCGAGGCTTCTGCGAATAATTCTAGTGGTTATACAGTGAAGGGGTCGATCGTGCGAATGTTACTAGTGATTCAGGGTATAAAAATTGAGTTTCTACAGTAAGATATCGAGAATTTTGGTGATTGATTGCGTAAGGCTATGTCAATAAGAGATAGGGAATTCCAGTGAGTTCCAGATTGTGAACAATGGCTTCATGCTAAGTGGGAGAGTTCCACTGCTTATGATTGGGTTGCGTGGTTAGCTACTTGCGAGGTTTCTGGGTTTTTGCATATCGATGGGCTATTTCAGCTACAGGAACAGATCATAAGTGGTAATTTGAGCAAGGGAATTATTAAAAGTGGGCTATCGTTGGCCTTATTGGCCCATGTTCGAACCTGGGGAAGGATTCAGGATTTTGCTTTGAAGAGATGCGGGTTCCCAAGGAAGTGATTCTACCAGGTTCTTTACCAATGGGGCATCCATATGCTAGGAGATTTATGGAATTGATTATATTCGGGGCCAAGTCAGAGCGGGTGGCTCTCAACAGCGGTCCTAGTGAAATCCAAAAGATAAAGTGTGGTGCCTAATGATTTTGAACCTATAAGTACCATTAAGGATCAAGCTTTGTAGCAGCTTATGAGAAGGTGCCCAGAATGTTCTATGATATTTTAACTTGCGGTATAGCATTTGAGAGATACGAGACAGTCCGTGGGATTTGAGACAGCATGGTCTCGTGATTCAAGGTCACTCGAGATGAGTGCAGATGGAGTATGTTATTTGTTGGATGGAATTAGTATTATTTCTAAGGCAATCGGGGTGAATCGAAAGGAGATAGATTGGTTAGCCATAATTTATTTGGCATGTTGGTGGTAGATATCAGCTCTTTCAACATGATCAAGTTATGCAAGTGATCTGTGGCGGTGCGTATGAGGCTTGTCAGCCGCCGTAATTGATATTATTCTGAAGCATTCTACTATTATGGCTTGTTATGTGGAAGTGGATTCCGGAAAGGCTATGGTGCCTTAGACCACTACTTAGAGATTTGTGTATTTCCACGGTTATAAGAACTTGTCTGTGTGTTGCTATGTTTCTCCTAAAGCGAGTTCAGTGAAAAGCTTTTATGTGATGAAGTGTTGACCTATTAGCATTTTCGGGTTATGATAAGGCTCATGTTCTATCGTACATTGGCATGTTAGGTGCAGTGACTACTATGGGATTTGAAGTAAAAGGAAATCAAGGTTGCAAGTTCGGTACTGACAAGGATGTCACGAGCTCAGATGAGCACGAAAGGAGTTGCGATGTTTAAAGTAAGTGGTATTGTCATCAGCGTCACCTGAGATCGATGTTTTTTTTTTGGAAAGGGCTTTGCATCCTGGTTAGGGATTCTTGATCACTTTTCAGTGTTAGTGCGGCCGGTGGTTTGGATGTGTGGACCTGTTATATGTTTCGGAAGGTTGTAGGAGCGAGTCCTACAGGAAGATTGTATAAGTGTGGCATGTAGTCACGTGATTGATTGAAGAAATTAAACCAAGTATGAAGATTTGTGATGATATCGATAAGTTGAGGATATATGCCTGGAGGGCACTCCGTTACTGAGTTGTGGACTGTGGATGAGTACTCCGGTTATGATGGTTGTCCTTGTGTGTTATGAGAAGAGGGAAATTAGTATGGACCTTTGAAAGGTTATTGTCTTAGTTTGATATGATCAGGATCGACTCGAGGTCGGTGAATGGGTTTAAATATGAATTTGGGCTCTATGTCAGGCCAGTTGTGTTCATTTCAGTAATGCGCTCCTTATGGAGTAGTCAGGGTGTTATTTCATTGCCAGATATTTCATGTAGTTATTCATGGCGCCGTGTGAGTTGTGAGACGACTTGAGGAATTGCTTATGTGTTGAGAATCCGCATAGAAATGATGTATTATGAGCAAGATGGCTCTTTAGATTCAGATTGTATATCGCACCTTAGTTGTGCTTGAGTTTTGTAGCTTATAACGCTATATGTTCCCTCAGGGATGTGATTATGCAGTTAGCATGCTTATTACCGATATTCGGTATTTTGTTGTAATGAGCAAATTTGGCTCGATGTGCATCTCCTTATGTGAGATCTATGTGTGGATCGGGTTGCACGCCGCAACAGTGTGATGTTGAGTATAGTTTTCTATAGGCTATTTTGTCTGCCTTGCATCCTGTTTTCTAAGGAAAGTCCGTATTAGTGCGTGAGTTAGGTAATTCCTTCTAGAGTTCATTTTTCCTTTTGTATCGCGTTCGAGTTGGTGGCCTATTGGCGCATTGTGGCATCATATGGGACTTTTGATCATGTACGGGGTGGCATATTGCTTGAGAAATTCGTATTGGGTAAGACGAGATTATTGGCTTTAAGAACCGTGCAATCCGAGTATATGAAGTACATTATGGAGATAAGGCCATTATTTGGTCCTGAATGAGGTGATGGTTTTGTTAGGGGTATGGACCTAATGATTTGTTGACTCGGCAGTTGGTTATGAATTTCTGCACATCTCTTCCGTCGTGGCGGTATTGTAAGGTTAGAGTAAGACCTGTGTAAGTCATGGGGTGCAATGGGAGTATTGAATTAGTAGGATTTTAACTAAGTTGATCAGAAAATGTTATTGTGGTCAGGTGAGTAAAGTGATGAAAGGCGTGAATTCAGCAGAGTTATGCAGTCATGTTTGGGTACAGCGTGTAGTGATTAATATGGTGATCTTATGGTGGGAACAGGTCGGGCATAGAATCCCGGATGTTTGAATTGGGCTCTAGAGCTTATTTACTTGAACAAAAGGGAATATCTTCAGAATTGATTGAGTCGATGTGCTCAACTGAGTTGTGGTGGCACGGGAAGGTGCATGAGAAGTTAAACAGTGATTTCAGACTACTTCAGTGTAGTTCTCAGCACGTTCGAGGACGAACGTATGTTTAAGTGGGAGAGAATGTAACGACCCGACCGGTCGTTTTGAGTTCTAGCGCTTGGTTCAGCAATCGGAGGCCATGAGCAGCTTCATTTCAGGTATTATGACATGTACGCGTGGTCGGAATTGAATTTCGGGAAGTTCAGAGTTGATTTGGAGAGAGAATTCTTGTTTCAGAAGCTTAAAGTTAAAAGAATGAACTAAGATTTGATTTTTAAGTAAATGACCTCGGAATTGGGATCTGAAGGTTCCAGCAGGTTCGTATGATGATTTCGGACTTAGGCGTATGCCCGGATTGGGTTTTGGATAACTCGGGAGTGTTTTGGCACCTATTGCGGAAGTTAGCATTTTGGAAGAAATTTATTAAGTTTGGCTTGAAGTGCATTTCAGTATTATCTATGTCCGTTTGGGATTCCGAGACTGTGAATAGCTCTGTATGGTGATTCTAGAGTTGGGGCCGCGATCGAAAGTGAATTCGGAGGTCCGTAGGTCATTTTAGAGCCATTTGGCTAAAGATAGAAATTTGAAGGTTTTTGAGAAGTTTGACCGGGGGTGGACTTTTTGATATCGGGATCGGAATCCAATTCCAAAAGTTGGAGTAGGTCCGTAATGTCAAATATGACTTGTGCGCAAAATTTAAGGTCAATCGGACGTGATTTGATAGGTTTAAACATTGGAAATAGAAGTTTGAAATTTCGAAGTTCATTAAGTTTGTATTGGAGGTTGATTCATGATTTTAGCATTGTTTGATGTGGTTTGAGGCAGCGAGCGAGTCCGTAACGTGTTTTGGGATTGGTTGGTATGTTTGGTTGGGGTCCGGGGCCCTTGGGTGGATTTCGGGTGGCTAACGGATCGAATTCGGAGTTTGAAGAAGGGCTGGAGCTACTGCTTCTGGTATTTCCGCTTATGCGGATTTGGGACCGCAGAAGTGGCCCCGCAGAAGCGAGGAAGAAGTCGCAGAAGCGGTTGGATGTGAAGCAGCCCAAGACCGCAGAAGCGGCCCTAGATCCGTAAAAGCGAAACCGCAGAAGCCGTGGGCCGTCCGTAGAAGCGAAAATTGGGCTGGAGCCCTGTGTCTGCAGAAGCGGCATTTTTTCCGCAAAAGCGGGACCACGGAAGTGGAAATATTTCTGCAGAAGTGAAAATTGCTGAGGTAGTGAGGGTGTTTTAAAAATTGGATTTTGGCTATTTCCTCTCATATTTTCTTGGCTTGGGCGATTCATAGAGGGGTTTCAAGAGAGGATCTTCATCATTAATGATAAGGTAAGTTTTCCCCTCCCTATTTTGGGTTAAATACATCAATTATGTATGGATTTGAGCATGAAAATTGTAGAAAAACTTGGGGTTTAAGAGAAGACCTAGAAAATTATTGTTCTTGGAATTTGACCACGATTTTGGGTATGAAATTTAGAGAAAATCATATATTGAGTTCGTGAGTTTATGGGTAAAGTTTATCTTCGAAAAATTTCGAAATCCGGGCATGTGAGCCCGAAGGCATTTTTGTCAACCTTTCGATCGAAGTTAGGAATTGCTATAAATTAGATTGTAATGAATAATTAAGCATATATTAAAGGATTTTTGTGACCGTTGGCTAGTTTTGGAGCGTGGTGCATCAATTAGAGTCTTCGGAGGGGCGTCGAATGCCGGTTATAGATCTTCGGAGCGAGGTGAGCCTCCTTTCTAACCTTGTAAGAGGGAAATGTCCCCATAGGTGTAATAATTGATTATGTGCTCCTATTTGCGGGGGCTACGTATGCACGAGTTAACGAGAGTTCGTGCGTAGCTACTATTATGCTATTGACCGGGTAGTTAGGACCCAAAAGCATGTTATACTTGGATTATTTATGAGCCCGTTGATAGCTTGAATTGCTTAAATCACCTTGGATTAGTAAATGAATTTAAAAAGAGATTAACATCATTTTTCCTGAATTGTTAAAAGAGAAATTTTTTTATTTGGATAAATATCCCAGATAAGTTCTTAATTGACTGATTGAGCATGTATCTCTATGTGTACCTGCATCGCATGCAAGATTCACGAGCAAGGTATGTGTTTATTTATGGAATGGGCCTCACGCCTCGGCAGATTAAATAGATGCATCTATAGGCGCACCGTCGACCCTCGGCAAGTGCACAATTTATTTTTGTTGGATCGGGCCGTCGCCTCGGTGTGATTTGCGCATGTTATATTGTTGCTTGAGAATTTTAAATGTTAAATTTGCCCTTCGTGGCTTGATATAAATTGATAAGATAATGAGGAGTAAACCGTGAAAATGCTTTATTACTTGTTGGAGGTGTTTTACCTGTTTCCGGCTCCGTGAATTAGGACTACTATATAAATCCATGATTTCCTCACATTTTTAGTATATTGTTAATTGACCTCTAGTAAGTGTCGGAATTGACCATCTCGTCTCTACTTCTTCGAGATTAGGCGGGATACTCATTGAGTACACGTTGTTTAGGTACTCATACTACACTTCTGTGCATTTTTGTTGCACAGGTATATGTATCTCTAGCAGCCTACTGGGCGTAGTAGCGTGGATGATACTGGGACTAGGTGAGTTGCATTATTCAAGGCGATCCGCAGCTAATGTAGTCCTTTTCAGCATATTGTATTTATTTCCTGTCCACTGTATTTCAGACGGATGTTGTATTTTACTTCCTTATCAGTAGATGCTCATGCACTTGTGACACCGGGTTCTGGGAGGATTTTGGATTATTCACTATTAAGTCTTTTATCGACTTTATGTTCATTTTTGTAAAATATTTATTATGTAATATTTAATGTATAAGAAAAACGATTTTCGCTTATATTAAAACTGGAATTTAATTATGCATTCTTGGTTGGCTTGCCTGACAGCGTTGTCCGGCGCCACCACGGCCATTAATGGATTTTGGGCTGTGACAAGAGTAGACCATCTCGTCTCTACTTCTTCGAGATTAGACGGGATACTCGTTGAGTACACGTTGTTTTCGTACTCATACTACACTTATGTGCATTTTTGTTGTACAGGTATATGTAACTCTAGTGGCCTATTGGGCGTAGCAACATGGTTGATACGGGGACTTAGGTGAGTTGCACTTCTCGAGGCGACCCGCAGCCAGCAGAATCTCCTTCAGTTTTCTATTATTATTTTCTGTCCAATATTTTATTCCGAACAGCTGTTGTATTTTTATTTCCTTCTTAGTAAATGCTCATGCACTTGTGATACCGGGTTCTGGGATGATTTTGTAGTATTTTGTATAATTGCTTATTATTTAATTTGAATTGACGCAGTTACCTTTTTATTTATAAAAATCCAAGGAAAATCTTAGTTTTCAAGATTGTTAAAAAGAGAACTTCATCAAGTAATTTGGTTGGCTTGCCTGACAGCAGTGTCTGGCGCCATCGCGACCCTTAGTGGATTTTGGGTCGTGTCATTAATTACATTGTTGCGCTTTATATATAGTTACATTGAACGTCTATATATATAATGAGTAGATATTGATAGCGACCATTAATTTTGTTTACTATAGTTCCACCAGTCAATTGACGCCAATCATTACATTTTGGAATATAATTAGCAATTTAATTACTTACAGCTGCGTTCCAAACCCTTCCACTGCCCCAACTACCAATCGCCCCACTATCTGTTGGTCTGGTTTGACTCGAACTTATGTCAATGAAATATAAATAATAAGTAGATATTGACACGAGTTAATTACATTGTTGCACTTTATATATAGTTACATTGAATGTCTATATATATAATAAGTAGATATTGATAGCGATCATAAAATTACGTTTACTATGGTTCCACTAGTAAATTGACACCAAACGTTATATTTTGGATATAATTACCAATTTAATTATGAAATATAAATAATAAGTAGATATTGATACTAGTTAATTACATTATTGCGATTTATATATAGTTACATTGAACGTCTATATATATAATAAGTAGACATTGATAGCGTCCATAAGTTACATTTACTATGGTTCCACTAGTCAATTGACACCAATCATTATATTTTGGGATATAATTAGCAGTTTAATTATGAAATATAAATAGTAAGTAGATATTGATGATAGATAATTATATTGTTGCACTTTATATATAGTTACAATGAACGTCTATATATGTGTATAGTAGCCAACATACAATTTCATTCACTAAGGTCATGCATATATTGATAGCGACCATATAATTATGTTTACTATGGTTTCACAAGTCAATGACACCAATCATTATATTTTGGGATATAATTAGCAATTTAATTATGTAATATAAATAATAAGTATATATGGATTCATACTTTCTTGCACCACCGAATTTTCTTGGTTTGAATCTATTTTTTAGATAGGGTAAAGTGTCTACTTGACTTGGTTTGATATGAACGAAGTATAATAAATCGTATGCCGTATTTGTTTTTAAGAAAGGAAGAAAATACAATAATTTGTATACACACTAAATCGTATAATTTGTATAAACATAAAATACACATAAATACAATGGAAATACAAATATAATACACAGGACTCTTCAGCTCCCAAAATTTAATTTTCGAATATTTCAAGGCTTGAAATTTAATTTTGTGTTTTGAAGGAAAAAATATAGGCTAATTAGTTAGGGGGGCTTGGATGTCTTTTCACTGGTGTGGCCAAAGTCCAGAACTTTTTTATTATCTTTTTGGACAAATGTTACGTTAATGAGGGTAAAAAAAGTTACATTTCTATATATAACACCGAAATTCTCCACGTTATACCTTAACGGTAACTTTTGCCATTAAGGCATAGCGCATGAATTTACTGCGCTATACTTGTTTAGTGCCGGAAATCTATGCGCTATACTCTGGCGACTTGACTGTCAGGTATAGCGCATTGAATTAAAACGGTATACATATATAGTGCAATAAATTCCGCTATATCTGTTTATGGGCCCACCAATAAGTTAACTGACATAACAATAATTCAAATGTGTATAGCGCACATTAAAAGAGCGCTATACATTAAAAGATTCAGCCCCCGGGCTAGTCATTTCCTATATAAAGGGGTTAGGATTCTAGGAAAATCCATTCAAATAAAATTCTAACTCCCATTCAAACTTTTTTCTTGTTAAATTCTCAAGCATTTTTTCATAATGTCTGAAGAGAGTAGAATAAGAGTTTCATTTATTGTGGTTTGAGGTTGTGATGGAGAATAACTCTGTGAGGTACAGTTTATCACCATAGGGTCATATTAAATTACTACTTACAATGGAATACAATAAATTAATATCGTTGTTATGCAAAAAATTGAGTATGAGGAAACATTCAGTTATACTTAAAGTAACCAGAAGATATCTGTATTTCGTCACTTCGCAAGGGATTGCTTTTTACTCGGAGTTAAACATCGACGATGATAAAAATTTGAGGATGTGATGACCCAAAAGGTCATCTCTTGTTTTAAAAAAATAAATTCTAAGTTCTGAGGCCTTAAAAACCTCTTTCTGTCTCACCTCGATTTGTGTGCACAGTCCGGGAAGGTAGCCGAAAAGCCATTATGTAAAAATCTGTGAAAAATGATGAATTTTGTCTTTAAAATGAATTTAAGTTGACTTTGGTTAACATTTTGGGTAAACGGATCCAGACCCATGATTTGACGGTCCCGAAGGGTTTGTAGGAAAATATGGGACTTGGACGTATGCCCAGAATCAAATTTCGAGGTCCCAAGCCCGAGAAATAAATTTTTAACGAAAATTATTTTCTGGAATAATTATGAGGTTTTGGAAATGAAATGTGTTTGAAATTTGATGGTATCGGGTCCGTATTCTGGTTTTGGAGCCTAGTACAGGTCTTATATGTGATTAAGGTTGAGTCTATGAAATTTGGTAAGAAACGGACTTGAAATGACGTGAATCAGACCCTATTTGATAAAATTGGAAAATTTGATATTCTTAAGTGATTTTATGATTTTGATGCTAAATTCATAATGGTTGATGTTATTTTGGTGATTTGAATACACGAGTAAGTCCGTATGATGTTTTTAGGTTTGTGTACATGTTTGGTTTAGAGCCCCGAGGGCTCGGGTGAGTTTTGGATAGGCCACAAAGTGAAATTTGCACTTAGGAATTTGCTGGTATGATCAGTCTGCAGGCTTCGCAATGCGAGCCCGCAAGTGCGAGAAAAAAGCCGCAAATGCGAAAGTACCTGGCCTGCCTTGGGGTCACAAATACGATGAAGTGATCGCAAAAGCGGTTTCGCAAATGCGAAAGGCCCATCACATTTGCAAAGTGGCCTGGAATTCCCTTTGGTTGCAAATGCGACAATTCGGTCGCAAAAGTGACTTTGCAATTGCAATAATTGGTCACAAATGCGACAACATCAGATTTCTGAGAGTTCGCAATTGCGATATCTGAGACCTGTAAATTCATAAATTAGACGCAATTCAACCATTTTTCACACTCTATCAAAACCAAAACGCACTTGGGCGATTTTTCAAAGACAACGTCTCTTGCTAATCAATTGTAAGTCATTTCTAACTTGTTTTCTTCAATCCTTAACATCTTTTCACATGATTTCAACTCAAAATCAAAGGTTTTCATGGGGAAAATTAGATGTTTTGGGTAGAACCTAGGTTTTTTAAATTTTGGGGATTCGGACATCGATTTGAGGTCCAATTTCAAAAGAAATTATATATTTGGGTTCGTGGAGAAATAGATAACTGGGTTTTGGTTCGAACCTCGGGTTTTGACCATGTGGGCCCGGGGACGATTTTTGAATTTTTGGGAAAAACTTTAGAAAACTTATCTTCATGCATTAGAATTGATTCATTTAGCATTTATTGATGTAATTAGGTAACCTGTGGCTAGATACGAATGAATTGGTGGTGGAATCAAGAGGTAAAGCGATAATTGAGACTTGAATTGTGTTCATGGCATCGAGATAAGTGTTTGGTCTAACCTTAGCTTGAGGGATTAGGAGTCGAGTCCTATTTGCTGTGTGATATTTGTTGAGTACAGCGTATAGGTATGGTGACGAGTATCTATGCATTGGTGTCAAGCATGCCCGTGAGTCTTGTATTATGATTGCTATGAATCCATTTGTATTATTCATGCCTTGTTGTGATGATTTCTATTGTTGAGTAAAGTTTGTGGAGGAAATAGTGGTATTTGAGTATCGAAGAGCATTGGCTCAAGTTGTGTAATGAATTGTGGAAGTATAATTGGCATTTGAACTTTATAGAGCATTGGCTCAAGTTGTGAAGTAAAAGTGAAAAAGAGAAGAGAATTATTATATTATTTTCCTTGTCGGGATGTTGTTGTTATAATGCTATATCCCTTGTCGGGACGTTGATGCTTTTGATATTGTTCCCTTGTCGGGATTTGATTGTAGTACTATTGTTCCCTTGCAGGGACCTTATTGTGATTTCGTTTATTTCCTTGCCCCTATTGTTTGTGGTTGTTTTTGGGGTAAGGAAGAGTGTTAAAGCACGAAGAGTGATGTCGTGTATTGCTTTAGTGAGGAAGAGTGTTAAAGCAAGAAGGGTAATGTCGTGTATTGCTTTGGTGAGGAAGAGTGTAAAGCACGAAGGGTGATGCTGTACCGCACAATGTACAATTCCATGCCAATTATATTGATATTATGGTGAGGACGAAAGTAAAAGCACGAAGGGTGATGTCATGCAGTTTATATTGATTTTTATGGTGAGCACGAGAGTAAAAGCACAAAGGGTGATGTCGTGCACTTGTCTGATTCCTAATTCTTGCTGATATTTGAGATATGGTGTTCCTTGTATTTGACTGTTGTCTTTCTATTCTTAATTGATGTTTCCCCGCAGGATGTTTCCCTCTCACATGCTTAATTGCACATTATTGTTCTTTTTTTCGGCGGCGTATATGATTTAACTGCACAAGTTATTTGGTAGTATGGTCCTAGCCTCATTACTACTTCGCCGAAGTTAGGCTAGGTATTTACCAGTACATGGGGTCAGTTGTGCTGATACTAGACTCTGCATTGTGTGAAGATCCCAGAGCCTTACTTGGGTGGCTGCCTTCAGTCCAGTCGGAGATTCCGAGGTAGTCATGCAGGCGTTCGCAGGCCCTGGCATCTCCCTCTATCCCTTCATCCTATTTTATTTACGTATTTCAGAAATAGTGTATTATTCATTTTTTGGGACCTTATTTGTAGTAATTCTAGACTGTCTATGAAGCGTGAAACCAGTTCTAGGTAGATTTTGTTTAAGATGTTGGGTTGGATATACATTTAAATAGTTTTATTATTTCTTCCGTTTGTTTCAATTTTCGCTGTTATTAAACTATTGATTCACATTTATTAAAGAATTAAAAAATAAAAGACAAAAAGGTAATTCTTCAAACAGTTGGCTTGCGTAGCTTTCATTAATAGGCGCCATCACGACTCCCAATGGTGAAAAATCCGGATCGTGACAGAGGGATTTTCTGAGGACTCCAGATGAATACCGTCAATTTTTTGCATGTAGTAGGGATAACCCCCAATCATCGGGTGGCTATTCTGGAGCAGTTTTTGCCGGACACGTTCCGGATGAAAGAGTTTTTCTTGGTTTAAACTTATCACCGCCTGCTTTACACAATTCACAAGACGAGTGATAAAGTTCAATTTTCCTTTGTTTTATGATGTACATTTTTGTTGTATTAAATTTGTATTAACGCTCATATATTTAACAGGGGGTACCAGCCGGATATGAATTTTACAAATTATGAACCCAAGCATAGTTTTGGTGTATTGGATCATGGTGGTCCATCCGGAAGTCATCACCTAAATGAAAATGTCCATCATGAAATTTCATCACATTATGACTTGTAAGTGAAGTGATACAGCTATATAGAAAGTATTTATTAAGTTCAGTAGCTTATTATTTTGTTGATTGTGCAGTGAAAATGAGCAAGTTGAACCATATGTACTCACTCAATTGCCCGAAGATGACGTATTAAATTGGGATTTGGCAGATGCACAGAGCGAGGAAGAGAACAATGATTACGATAATAATGCTGATGAATCTGGAGATGAGACACCCTTTCCTCGTGAGGATGGTGATGAGGAGGATGAAAAGGAAGGACTGATTTGATAAGAGAGTATGCTCCACCCCCTAGACGAAGAGTGTAGGGAGATTACTTACCTTGATAAATTTCCAAGCATGCCGGATGTGGAAGCTCTCACAAGGAATTTTGATAAAATTCGGACAGCAATGTAGGATGAGTCTAGACCAATGGTGCTGGCAAAGGGCATGCTTTTTCCTGATAAAGAGTGCGTAAGCAGGGGTTGTAAAATGCATAAGGTAAAAGAGTGCCGTGAGATGATGGTATGGGAGTCAAGTTCGATTGTATACAAGGTTGTTTGTCGCGGATGGTTTTGGCCATGTCATTGGATGTTGCGTGCGAGCAAGAAGAAGACAGGTCTGTAAAAAGTGGGTAAATACTTTACCACCCACATATGTGAAATGGACACATTCAACTGGAATCACTTAAACTTGGATATTGACTTGATTTCTCTTGTCCTCATTCCACACATCAAAGCATCAATAAGGTATAAAATCAAAGAGTGCATTACATTAGTCCACCAGGAACATGGCCATACCATTATCAAAAGAAAGGCATATCTTGGGCGCAAACGAGCGTTTGAAATAGTCTATGGTATCTGGGATAAGTCATTTGCAGCTCTGCCCTGGTACATGGCCGCACTGCAGAACTTTAACCCCGGGACGGTTGTTGGATGGAAGCTTGAGCGGAGTCGGCCGGGTAAATTTGTTTCGTAACCGTCAGAACCTTAATATGTAAAGCATAGCGTGGTTAAATAGTATGTTATGTGTATATATAGCTCGGTTAAATACTACGTAATGTGTGTTGTCTTGCCTAAAAATAACGGGCTCATTCTAGTTATTTTCTACGCTCAACAATAACTAATAGCAAATCTTTCAAGAAAAGCAAGGTTTTTTAGCGTACAAATGTCTCAACCTCTTTATGTACCAAGGTGCGAGTGTGGAAAAAGATGCATGATGCAAAATTGTTGGGATAATGGTGAAGTTGGACGCCGTTACTGGAACTGTGTGAACAAATTTTATAAGGTTCCCGACGAACCTATTTGCGATTTTGAGGTATGGGTTGATGAACCCTGTTATCAGGAACTTTTCAAAGAATCTTTGCAGCATATTCATAATTTGTGTTTAAAATAGTGGGAAACATGAAAGAGAACATAAAAGAGAGGTAGCGGAGTTGAAAGCGAACTGAAAGAGGTAGAAGAAGAAACAAATAAGCTGGAGGAACAATTTAAGTAGTTGGAGCAGAGAATAATGAACGACAGGGACTAAACATTGAAATGTATGTGTTTAGAGTATTACTTTATCTTTATGTTTCCCGTGTCATGTATTTTTAGTAGTTATACTGAATTTTAATCATGTTAAGTTGCTATATTTGTGTTTGTGTTGTAGTATTAAACTAAATTAGTTATACTGAACTTTATTTTCATTAATTGTACTGGAAGTTAAGTTTTGATGCTTGTGTTTGTGTTGTAGTACGAAACTAACTAATGAATGGAGAAATAAAAAAGTAATACGCATATTATATAAAAAAATTGTTATTAATGTATACAGAAAAATATTATTAACATCAAATACAAAAAAAGGAAAGAAAATCAATGTGTCCCACATCCAGTGTGCTTCAATGCAGCCGCTGGCCTGAGGCGCATCCCATACCACCTAGGTACGCTATCGGGATCATCATCATCAAGTCGCCTCCTTATAGTCGGATGCGCCGTAGCATGATCATCAGTGGTGCTGACAGGATCGGTAGAAGGGGCCGTCAGTCCAGTAGAAACCTATATAGGAATAGAAAGCTCAGTATAGTAAAGTATATAATAAGTTACAACAATTTAAATTGTCTTACCACGATCTCGTCGGGCTCCTGAATGTAATCATCTGTCGCAGCCATGTCAGCATCGCACAAAGCCTTAAAAAGGAAATTACTAAAGTTATGGAAAATAAATGAGAAGAATAAAAACAAATTGTAATCCAATACTAAGAAAACCATACATGCTGATGAACCATATCTCAGTCGGCGCCCACTATGTAAATCTCGGGTCGGCCGATCCTTAGAAATAGTAGACGGGCCTGAAAAGTATGTATCCCAATCCACTCTAGAAAGGTCAGTGCCCGTGATCAATAATTGATCTGACGGGGTCACCTACGAAGTCCCTGGAGTGAGATGCATCCCAAGGATGTATGACGGCATGTCCGACTCATGTAGGCCACCCAGAAAATTAGCATCAACATCATCAGCAGGGGCCTCAATGCCCCCTTGCTGGGGACTACCTCCTCTCCGCCCACCGCCACGTCGTCCGGCACCCCCGCCCTGTCGAGCACCATTACCTCGTCGGGCACCACCACCTCGTGCGACACCAGGGCCTCGCTCGTACTGCCCTAGCTCCACATAATCAAGCTTGTGTGCCAAACACTGATCCTCTCGGGCTCGCTGCAGTGTCTGGGCAGCCACCTCTACAAATCGACGGCCGTAATCTTGCAATGCAGCCGCAGGATCGCAGTCATGATCCTGTATCTGCAGTCCTATCTGATAGACTGTTTGTAGTCCAATAGCTTGCACAACGTATAAAATATAAACTACATATATTTCACTAAGTTATAGTTATATAATTAATAATAATAGAAAACGTACCAAGGCCTCGTGTCGCTCGGTGTATGGAACGTACCGACCACCAGCCTGATGAATAGGGTTCCCGATAAAAAGTCGAGTAATGTGGCGGTACCAGGACATATACCTCTAAATAGCCACCGCCTAGATCTATGCAAGTGGGGGTGGAATCATCCGATCTCGCTGATCCCAAGTATGGATCTGCGCCGCTACCCATGCTATAAATGCGTCGTCCGCCCTGGAACGAGCATCCCTCTGATAATGTGTAGGCTCCCATATAGGCCCCCTAGGTATATACTGTGGGCGGACAAACTGGCAAAGTACCAACTCCGAGGCATGATTCTCTACAATATCGAGGCATATGAGCGTGGCAGAAGTGCTCCAAGTCAGTCGGCCGGTTGAGCAATAATCTGGCAGGCCACCTATCAAATTGTCGTTGTATGGCGTCCAGATGAACTATCAAATAAGAACACAAAACGTGAGTATGCTTAACACTAAGTTAATCTATACCAGGTAAGTTAAGGTACATATTTACCTGTGCGCCCTCCAGCAGATCCAACATATCCCTACAGAGGGGGAGATTATGATGAGCATCATACTCTCGTGCAAGTGTAAGGCGGAGAATCCACCTCCAATCTAGAAGGAGAAACGAAGGTGCTACATTAGAAGGTAATTGTGGTAGAGGTGGCTGAAACTGCAAGAACCGCTCCCAGGCCCAAACCTAACATACAAAGTTGGCATAAGGTTTAAGATAAATTCTAACTAGGTAGAATTAGAACTAATGAACAGATTATTCGAATATGTTGTCACCTGTAGAAGCGGCAAAAAATCACAAACATTACTCTGGGTGCCCATGCTCACCCGGCACATATGCCTGTACATATAGGCGAGAATAGTAGCACCCCAGCGGTAAAAGGGTAACTCATCTAGCAGCTGAATATAATGAAGAAATCTCAGGCTGATTAGGTTTCCTGAAGTGTTCGGGAACAAGACCCCCCCCCCAAATAGTAGAAGCAACAACAACCTCGTATACTGGGTAATATATAGCTCCTCTGTATCGTCGGTGATCTCAGGGTGGAGTACCTCCAGGTACTGTCTAATTAGGGTCAAACTCATCCGACTGACCCCCGACGATGCAGTACTATTGCCTAAAACCCGTGAGCAACTGCAGCATGTCCAAGTAATCCACGCGCGACATAGATCTCATAGTAATAGGTAGTGAAACAACCATGCCATCAATGGGAAAGCCATATAAAACATCAACGTCCTGCAGCGTGATGGTGTCCTTGCCAATGGGCAGGTGGAAAGTGTGTGTCTCTGGTCACCACTACTCAATTAACACCTTGATCAAAGCCCAGTCGAGCTACATCCGCCCGATCTTCATAATCATATAGAATCTCGTATCCTGCAGGCGCTGGACTACACGAAGATGGAGATCTCTATCCCTCAAAAAATCATACAGGTCGTCCACTCTCCTAGCGCGGAGAGTTTGGAACAGTAGCTCTCCGTCCCATACATGGGCGGACTTACGATCGCCCTATAGCACTAATAGCTTAGGAGAGTAAGGGTCGGGATGTATAGGCGGCACATCCATGTCGTCAACTGTAAATTAAACAACATTAATTGTATGTTTAATCTGTAAATTAAATAATTAATTTTTTAAGTTATACAATTTTTAGAGTTATACAACATTTAAATGGGCAGTGTATATATATCTATTGGGTTCCAGGCTCGATATTTGAGGCCCAGTAGCACCAAACTATCATGAATAATTATGTGTATTAATTTCAATTGTTTTATCATTTAGTGTATTTGTTTTATAATTAAATTTTTAATTTTTAATTATTTAATTGTATAAAGTATATATACCTATAGGTTCCAGGCTCGATATTTGAGACCTAGTAGCACCAAACTATCATTAATAATAATGTGTGTTAAATTCAATATTTTTATAATTTTGTGTGTTTGTTTTATAATTTAAATTTTTAATTTTTAATTATTTAATAATATAAATTATATATACCTATGGGTTCCATGCTCGATATTTGAAGTCCAGTAGCATCAAACTATCATTAATAATTATGTGTGTCAAATTTAATATTTTTATAATTTTGTGTGCTTGTTTTATAATTTAAATTATTAATTTTTAATTATTTAATTGTACAAAGTATATATACCTATGGGTTCCAGGCTCGATATTTGAGTCCCAGTAGCACCAAACTATCATGAATAATTATGTGTGTCAAATTAAATATTTTTATAATTTTGTGTGTTAAAATTCCTGATAGGAAGTTATGGAGGTCGAGTATTACGGTTTTAGGCTAGGAGATAGCTAAGTATTGCGTTACCTTGTTCGGTTGTGAGCCTAGTCTGGGAGGGTTTTGTCTGGAATAGCTAGGGGCATTGTCATGTCTTACTATTTTCGCTTTTCGGTGCAGAACCTATTTACTAGCCATCCTTTTTGTTTTGCATTTTTCCTTCTGCATTTATTTTTTATTTATTTATTTATTTTTCTATTTTTCATACGATTTCTGTAGTGAAACTAATATTACTCCTTTTTATTTTTCTTATTATCTTGAGCCGAGGGTCTTTCGGAAACAGCCTCTCTACTTCTTTGGGGTAGGGGTAAGGTCTGCGTACATACTACCCTCCCCAGACCCCACTTGTGGGATTTTACTGGGTTGTTGTTGTTGTTGTTGTTGTTGTTGTTGTGTGTTAAAATTTTTAATTTTTAATTATTTAATCGTACAAAGTTTGTATTTTCATCTACCAGTATAAGAGATACTTAAACTACAGGGATTCTACGCTAAAATACTCTACACTTTACTACGCTAAAGGGCTCTATATTTTACTACGCTAAAAGTTTCTACATTTTACTACGATGATAAATAATCTAAACTAAATATAAACACCAAATACATTTTAATCACATAACATTCACAAAAATACATATAACATACTAGTTTCACAAATGAAACACAAAACGACATGGAAACACTAATATATAAATCTGAATATTATTATTTCTCAATTTTACATTTTTCTAGAACACTAATATCCAAGTCCAGATAAATATAACATACTAGTTTCACAAATAAAATACAAAACGATATGAAAACACATTCAAATCAACTAATATGCATTATTATACAAGTTTCGATATAAAATAAATCGAAATACCTCGATTTAGTATTTTCGAAAAGTAAATTGGTTGAAATTTGAGTCCGAAAGAGTGAAACCACAATAATACGGTGCTCTACTACGATGTGAGACCTACGTTCTTAGCGTTTTGTGTGACGGAGAGGGGCTCGCAATTTTTTTAAGAGACAACAAGGTGGGGCCAGAATCGAAAGGAAGTAAAAAAATAGGGGAGGAGGGAGTTCTGGTCTTAGGGAAGACGAAGGGAATTAAAATAAGTGCGCTAATTTTATGCGCTATACCTAGCAGTCAAATCGTCAGGGATATAGCGCGCTTATTCTCCGCGCTATACCTTAAGACAAAAGTTACTGTTAAAGTATAACGCGTAATATTTTCGCGTTATATATACATGTCTTGACCCTAACTCCGAACCCGATCGTGATGGCGCCTCTCGTGAAGACAAGGCCAGCCAATTGAACCAAATCTCATTTTTAAATAGTTAAATAGCATAACAATAGTCTAAAGATGTTTAAATAACATGAAATGGAGGAAATACAGATAACAAATGCAGAAACCAGCCTGACACAGCCCTAACCAGGGTGTCACAAGTCATGAGAATTTAAGGACCTTGATATAAGTCTGCTAAATCCAATATCTAGTACAAATGTTAGAAAGACATAGAAATGATAAGATAATAGAGACACGGGGGTGCGGACGTCAACACCTACCTCGTAGTCTCTGAATACTGCCTGGGACTGGAAGAATCAGCACTCAGGAGCAGAACCTGCGACGCCTGAATCTGCACATACATGGTGCAGGGAATAATGTGAGTACTTCGACCCAGTGAGTAACAAATATAAATAATGACTGAGGTAAGAAATCACATAAAGCACAAGGCATTCTATAATGAGGCAGTAAAACATCATTTGAAAACAGTAAATCAGTGAAAAATCAAGTAAGATCTCCTTTTAACAGGTAAAACAAGTAAATAACGTAAAGTAAATAGATAGAAGTTCACCCCTCAGGCTCAGTATCCACAAATCTTCCCCTCGGACAATATCTCAGAACAGTACCAGCCCCTCGGGCTCAATCTCAGAAAAATACCATCCCCTCGGGCTCAATCTCACATCACAATAGGTACCTGCGCTTACTGGGGGTGTACAGACTCCGGGAGGGGCCCCTTACGGCCCAAGCGCAATCACAAGCCACCTCGTGGCATCAAATCTAGGCTCTAGGCTTCATATCAATCAAGCCATCTCGTGGCGTATATGTGTATCTCAGGCCCTCGACTTCATATCAGTATTAGTGTATCCTCACAACTAGGCCCTCGGCCTTACTTTGTCCAAAAATCATCACAAGCTCCTCGGGCATTAGTAAAACAACATTTCTCATACCAAAACATAATTTAAAATATCATTTAAGTCTCAAAACTTAGTAAAAATGGCTTAGTAGTAAAATAGTGGAAAATAACATGACTGAGTTCAAGTAATAAGTCCAAAACAGTAAGGAAATAGTGATAAAAATCCCCGAAAGGTTCAAATAGATGGCACGAAGCCCAAATATGGCAATCAGCCCAAATTATGATGATAACAAATAAGTCTCAGTCAAATACGCAGTAAAATCATCAATCGGGACGGACCAAGTCAAAATCCCCAATAATATGCGACCCCACGCTCGTCATCAAGCGCATGACTCACCTCAATATAGCACTACGATGTGCAAATTCGGGGTTTCAAACCCTCAGAGCATCATTTACAATCATTACTCACCTCGAACCGGCTAAGTTTCTAGCTCACGACGCCTTTTCCCCTCGAATCGGCCTCTACGCGCGTCGAATCTATCCAAAATCAGAATGAACACGTCACAATATGCTATGGGAACAAAGCCCAAGCAAAAATAATTCAAAATACCAAAAATCCTAAAATTAGCAAAACCCAAGGCCCAGGCTCACTTCTCGAAAATCAAAAAATTTTCCATCAACGGGTTCCTTATATCCCCATGATTTCATACACACCAAAAGTTCTCAAATCCGACTCCAATTGGTCCTCCAAATCCCAAAATTCCAAGCACTAGTTCTTCCATTTTAGCTTAGGTTTCCATGATTTTCTAAATAGATTTCACAATAGAATCGAGTTTTAAGTTCAAAAATCTTACCTACTATCGATTCCCGTTGCCTCTTTAATCTCCACCAAGAAGCTCTCAAGATAATCAACTATGGGTGAACATAGACCCAAAAATGCGGATGAAATGAATTATAACATTCTGTCCAAGTCTCAGATTTACTTAACCGCGATCGCGAAGCACAACCCATAATTCACTCTACGTGATCGCATGTATCCTCATGCAAACGCGATGCACAACGCCTTACAACTATGCGATCGCGAATGAGACCATGCGACCGCAATTAACAGAAACATACACAAATGCGATCGCAATCACACGCCCGCTTTCGCGATGACCCAGCTTCTCCAACTATGCGATCGCATATCCTTCACCGCGAACACATAGAACAAAAGGACTACTCCCCTCAGAAGCTCTATGCGATCGCATCAACCACCACGCGATCGCGATTAAGGATTTCTCTGCAACAACTGAGCAGATTTTTTGCAATCTTTTAACTTCCAAAATGATCTGAATGACCACCCAAAACTCACCCGAGGTCCTCGGGACCTCAACCAAAGGCACCAATCCATCTTAAAACCTTATTCAAACTTTTTCCATTCATCAAAACACCTCAAACAACATCAAATTACCCAAAACACATCGAATTCAAGCCTAAGTTTCTAAGAATCTTCCGAAATACGCTTTCGATAAAAAACCCAACCAAACCACGTATAAATGACCTGAAATTTTGCACACACATCCCAAATGATATAACGAACTCTCGAAATTTCATTCCGACCCCTGGATCAAAATCTCGCCTATCAACCGGAAATTGCCAAAATATTAACTTTGCCAATTCAAGTCTAATTCTACTCCGGACCTTCAAAACTCATTCCGATCACCCTCCTAAGTCATAAATCACCTCCCAAAACTAACCGAACCATCGAAACTCACACCCGAGCCCTCTAACACATAAGTCAACATCTGATTGACTTTTTCAACTCAAACCTTCTTAAAAGAGACTAAGTGTCTCAAACCTTATCAAAAATTATTTCAGACTCGATCCGACCAACCCAATACCATAAAACACAGATAACGAAGCATAAAGAAGCAGAAATGGAACGGTAACTCATGAGACGACCGATCGGGTCGTCACAATAAAAAAGTAACTTTTTTTATACTCATTAACATAACATTTGTCTAAAAAAACAATTAAAAACTTCGGACTTCCCTTTCCAATATGGATGATGCGATTAGTGCTGCTTATCGGGCGGATTGGGCGTATTTTTACTCTTAACGGTTTGGCTTAACGGTTATCTGCTTTTAAATGTATTAAACTATTAGCCACCCGATAAGATATCAGGCGGATTGGTATCGGTTTAGCTCTTATCGGACGGTTTATCGGCCTAACATACATATTCATTAAATATCTCCCTTTCTACTGACTTCTCCAACTATAATATGTATTAAAAACTGAATCTTTGATAGAAGTCAGTTATATGGATTGTTTTTCTTTGTTCTTGCAAAGCTAATTTGTTCGAAAGTTTCATTTTTTTTGGGTGCTTTTGATTCCAAGTCTGTCATTTCTGCTGAATTCAATTCTACTGACTTCATTAGTTGTAATATGTATTAAAAAATTGAATCTTTGTAAGAAGTCACTTAATCTGGATTGTTGTTCTCTGTTCTTGTATGCTCATTTGATTAAAAGCTTCAATGTTTAGGTATTTCTTATATCTGGTTAATTTGATTGTCTTTCAGAGTCTACTGGCTTCTACAGTTATGATATGTATTGAAGAATCGAATCTTTTTAAGTGTGCAGTAAGTATTAATAGTTGTTTGTTCTTGTTATACTTATTCATTTTCAAGGGTTTTAGTTTTTTTATATTTAATATATATAAATAAAAATAAATTATATTTATATTTATATTCTTAACGGGTTAACGGATTATCCGATAAGAAAATTGAATAATCCGCCCCCAAACCGATAAGTCGTTATTAAAAAAAATTCAATTTGTTTCCTGTCCGTTAAGCCGTTAAGCCATTATCAGTAAGTCAATAAGTTTCAGTTCGATTCTGTATTGGGAAAAAAGTTGAATTTATATTGAAAATGACGTGGCATGACACGTGGACTGGTCAAATGGTCAAAGCGTAACAATTGAGAAAAAGGCACGGGAGATGACAGATACGGGAAGAGGAAGTTAAACAGGCACGAGAAACAGTTTAGACACAACTCTCGTACCAATTCAAGTCATTTAAAGCCAATGGATCGAAAGGCATTGAAGACATGGATCTGAAGACAAAAAGGAGTCCAAATTTAGTATTAAATACCTGATACGTTAGAAAAGTGGTATTTAATAGGAATAATTGTGTAACGGCTTATTTAATGTCATTTATTACCCATAATTATCTCATTAAAGCTTAGGTTTCATTCCTTTACCTAGAATCAACTATAAAAGGAAGAAGTCTCATCATTTGTAACGACACGAAAAAATCATTGACATCATACTGAAATTCAAACTTATTTACTGCTTTATTCTTATTCTCAGAAAGCCTGTTATTTTTTTTTTTGGTCTCTTGATTATCAGTAACCCGATTTTTTCATCTTAAATTCTAGTTTTGACCAAAATATTATTTTTTGGTTAAATAAATTGGTTCCGTTATCGGGAATCTGAAAATCTATTTCTTTTTAAATTACATTCTACTAATTGCTATCATCATGGCAAGCAACAATAATAACAATGCTGATGAAAATCAAATCCATCAGAATCAAGGGGATATGCACAACATTTACATAGCTCCTTCCCCTCAAACTTCTCCACGTCAATCTCATGAAGGTACTCCTGCGCCAGAATCACATGCTGATAAGCAAGAACAATCAGAACATTTTGAGGGACCAGAGGAAGCTCTGCAAAGAATAATTGATGCACGGGTTAGCCAAGCTCTTCAAGCGCTAGTTAGTCGGTTACCTGTTGCGCCGCCCACTCCTTCGCCTAATAATAATACACTGGAGAATCCTCGTTTTGGCCTTGTTAACTCAAACGAAGGAACCCCCAGTGAACCACGAGAAGTGGATCCAGGTAATACAAATAATTCTTATTTACAAAATTTAGTACTAACTTTGCAGACACAACTCAAAGAACAAAACGAGCGCATCGAGCAAATACCTTGTGTTACCCCAATAATCAAAGGAATAGATGCAGATAAATACTCACAACAACCTTGGAAATCGAGTGCTGCTCCCCTTCCAATCCCTAAAAAGTTCAAAATGCCTGACATTACAAAATATGACGGCACAACTGATCCACGTGACCATGTGACGGTATTTACTACAGGAGTCAAAGGAAATGATTTAACCAAACAGGAGATTGAGTCTGTGTTGGTCAAGAAATTTGGAGAAACACTCACCAAGGGTGCACTAACCTGGTATTCTCTTTTGCCTGAAAACTCTATAAACTCTTTTGCTGAGCTTGCAGATTCTTTCATTAAGGCGCACTCAGGAGCACAAAAGGTTGAGAAAAGAATGGAGGACATCTTTAAAATCAAAAAAGGGGACACAGAGTTGCTCAGAGATTTTGTTGATAGGTTCCAGCGCGAACGAATCTTTACCCCGTGTACCAGATAATTGGGCTTCAATAGCTTTTGCGAGCAATTTAAATAATAAAAGTTCTGAAGCCACGAGAAGACTTAAAGAAAGCCTTCGAAAGTTCCCTGCAACCACGTGGAATGATGTGTATAATAGGTACAGTACGAAGTTGCGAATCGAAGAAGATACCATGCCTCGATTTCAGCATGAAGAAAGGAGCGGTTCAAGGAGATCCGAAACTGAAAAAAGATCAGGTAAAAACAGGTACGATCCTTATATGGGTCCTTCAGGAAAAGATTCACAGAGAAAATAGGAAAATCAACGATATGATCAAAAATCAAGAAACAGGGAATCCGGCTCTTCATCAGGATTCAGGAATGATCGAAACAGACAGGAGTCACGAGATGATGATGGAAATTTGAAAGCAAGATTTGGTGCATATAATTTCAATGTCACCACCTCCGAGATCGTAGCTGTTTTGAGGAGCATGGGAGATAAGGTACGGTGGCCGAAGGAGATGCAATCAAATCCAAACAAGCGCAATCCAGATCATTGGTGCGAATTTCATAATGATCACGGACATAAGACTTCAGAATGTAGATTCTTACAGAGTGAAGTGGACCACCTATTGAAACAAGGTTATCTCACTGAGTTATTTAGTGAGAATGGAAAGCAAGCCTACATGAAAAACAGGCAAGAGCCACCAAAGCCCCCATCACCCAAGAGAACCGTGAATGTTATAAGTGGGGGAGAAGATATTTATGGAGTAACATATGCAGCTTCAAATAAAGTTTCCAAAGTCACAATCACGCATGGGAAACGAATGTGCCAAACCTTAGAGAATGAAAACATCAAAACAATAATTGAGGAGCTCGAGCCTCTGGTACTATTTGAACAATGGCCTGAACGAAAGGTTTATGTGGGAGCCAACTTAAGCTCAGATACGCGAGGTATGT
>MDKF010333701.1:0-24087 GCA_026770625.1 Nicotiana glauca
ATAATACACACACACTACTACAACTATATTAGGAAGAAATTACTCTCCAATTTAAATTGGTAGTTTTTATTTTTTTGTTTTTTATTGTAAAACAATTTTAAAACTCCAATTTGAATGAGTAAAATATTTTTTTTGTATTTTTGTTTTTTATCGATGATTATAAGATATCTATATTTATTAATTCAAGTAGTGTAACCAATCAATTTAAATTTTAAAATTCAATTAAAAGTTAGTTAGAAAAGTAGTTTATTTTGTCTTAACGATGCCACTTGACTTTTTGTGGTTAAGACACTCTTATTCTATATAGATAGATTAAGTGTTCTCTGCATCTAATGGGATTGTGGGAGTGTTAATTGTTACTACACCATTAACATGGACGGTGCGATACCGAAACGCACTCGTACCGAACCAAACAAGAAAATACCGAACCGTATCGAACTACTATGGTACGGTATTTGGTATGCACAATTGATATACTGAATATCGAAATACCGAAATACCGAACCGTAATTTATAAATACCGTACCGAAATACCGAACGCCCACCCCTAGGAATTGCTGCTCTCTTATTCAAAGATACGCGGGGATGGGGGTGGGATGTGGCGGGAGAAACGTGGGGGAGTGGAAGATATGTTAGAGTAATTTTAGGACAGTAATTATTATTATTAATTTCCTAAAAATATACATAAATGGTAATTGGGTATATAAAATATAATTATAGTAAAACTTGAGTAGGAAAGGTAATATAATTTCATATAGTGTATAGGAATGTAAAAATTCCATATTTTATTTTGGCTTACTCTTGATTGAAATTATTTATGGACCGATAGTTTGGGTAATTTTTTCATTTTTTTTTGGGCCTAATGTACTAATGACGACAAAATTCGAATACTAGCATAAGAAAGGTCATTTGTGAAAATGTAGGTTTAATATGAGAATGGATGGATATTGGATTAGTAGTATCTCAGTCAAGTTGGGCCTGGGCATTTTCACCAGGCCCATAATTGAAACCAGGCGAATAACACCTGCCCAAAACCCTTAAACGATTGTAAAACCCTAATAACCCTAATATTTGCATAGGCGTAGTTGTTTCTTCCCCTTTTCCCTTTACCAATTCTTCTTCGTATCTTCTCTTTTCCTCTATTGGTAAGTGAAAGCTTAAATTCTTACGGTTTTCTTGCTATTTTTTGTTTCTAGTGTTCCAACTAATTTGTGATTAAGCCATAGTAATTGTTGTTATGAAAGTTGAAAATTTGCTTTAATCACAAATAATATTAGTTTAGTTTTCAATTTGTTTTTAGGTAAGGATGATGAGAAGTAAAACCCCATGGAAAATTAAAACCCCACAGAAAGGAAGAATCAGAAGGGAGCTTGAAAAACGTGCTCCTAAACTGGTGAGTTTTATCTTAGCAAACCACACTTCCAAAAAAAGAGATGGGATTTTTATTGTGATGACAAATTTTTATTTATTTATTTTGTGGCAGGTTGAAACTGGGAAAAAGACATTGATATTACATGGTACAAAAACAAGCCAAGTGTTGAATGAGGTGATGACTGAAATTTATCACTTGAAGAGGGATAATTCTGTTAAATATACCCGGAAGAATGATAATGTTAGACCATTTGAGAGCGGGGGAGAGGCTTCTTTGGAGTTCTTCTCTCTTAAGACAGATTGCAGCCTTTTTGTGGTAAGTGGGTACATGCCCTTTTCCTTTTTGAGGCATTTTTTGGTTCAGTGGGTAGAAAAGTGCTGATATATAACTTGTTCCATGTTAATTTGGATTTGTTTCTGTGGCTTTATGATTATTATGTTGTTTGCTGAGGATTGTTCTGAAGGTAGACATAAATGAATCGTCTCCAAATATTTAGCAAAGGAGTACAGATCTTTTTTCAAGATGAAGAGTTATTGTGCCAAGAGATATATATTCAATGAAATACAGAAGAAGAAACATAGGTGCAATGTTGAGAATTTGCTGCGTCATTCTGAAAATCTCCCCCTAACTCAGGCCAAAGAAAGTTCATTTTGACATGGAAGTGCATTGTTTTAATCAGGTTAAGACTCTGGCTTTTAGGGGATAAGGATCAGAGACTAAGCCTCATAATGCTTAATGGGTAGCTTGCATAAGTTCATAACAAAAATGGGTAACATTATCTGCCGAAGTCCTTTTAGCTACTTGTAACACTATTGAAGAGTCCACGGTTGATCTTCAACTGTTTGATTATTTAAAATAGAAAAGATCCAAAATAATGTTAGTTGCTTGCACGGCGGAGCTAGACTTTGAGTTATGGGTTCGGCGGACCCAGTAACTTTCGTTCAAACTCTATGTTTGTCTTATGAAACTCATTGAATATTTACAAATTATTAATTTAGAACCCAGTAACTTAAAAGGACTAGAATCCTATACTCATAAGTTCCAAATCCTGGTTCCGCCTTGGCTGCTTGATTTGCTGAGACACATTATAAATAAAAATTTGAACTTAGTATTTGATTTTCTGTATATCCCTCATTGTGCTACCATAGCTAACTATTTTTGGTGCTAATAGATATGGTGAAGGGTTATTTCGGAATGATAAAACTATATTACTTATGTCTTGAAGATGTTATTTTAAATTTTTAATAGATGATTAACAATAGTCTGGTATCATGTTGCTCGGTTAACGGGGTTTCTTCTATAGTGTGAGGGATAGCACATTCTAGAACTAGAGCATCTAGAATTTGTATTTTGTAGCTTTGGAGCACCCTAACTGAAAATGTATTTTGCGTTCATTTTTTAGTCACTCCAGATATTTATAGTTGATATGTGGCTCCTGATAGTAATTGGTCTATAAATTATATTACTCATGTAGTAAAATATATAAATGTCACAAAGGACATGTATGAAGAAGTTTTCTTTAGTGTGAAAACAGTAGTAGGAGGAGATCCAAAGAAGTTTCCCACAGCAGTGGGTTCACACCAGGGTTTTGCAGGGCCCCTACTTATTTACCCTAGTTATGGATGAGCTAGCCAACTCAATATAGGATGAGGTTCCATGGTGTGTGTCATATGCTGATGATATTGTATTGAATTACGAAACTAGCGAGTGTATCAACAAAAAGCTTTGAGCTATGGAGAAACATCTTAGAGGGTAAGGGTTCTAAGATATGTAGAAGTAAGAATGTCAGTATGAGAAAAGCGAAGTTGAGGTGAAGCAAGATGAAATTGTAGTGCCAAAAATGCAAACAATTTAGATATCTAGGCTAATTTCAAGAGAATGAAATGATAAATGAAGATGTTACTCATAGGACTAGAATCAGATTAGAATTGAAGATATCTATGCTCATTTCAAGAGAACTGCTAAAGTTCAACATATCCACTAGATGGTCTTGTAGAAACACGAATGCTAAGATGGATGTGCGGCAGCAAAAAGATTAAATAAGGTAAAAAATGACCGCATTCACCAGAAGGTGTAGCATAAATTGAGGATAAAATGAGAGAACATTGCTTTAGATGGTTTGGTCATGTCCTGTGTTGACCTACGGATGCACCGGTCTGTAGGAGTGAAACTATGGTGGGGGAAGGTGTTAAAAAGGGAAGGGATAAATCTAAAATCACACGAAAGGAAGTTGTCTCAAAAGACCTACAAATCCTTGGAATCGGTGCAGACTTAGCTAAGGATGGGGCACCGTGGAAGAGGAAAATCCATATAGGTGATACTTACTAGTTGGGAATAGGTTTTAGATTTGGTTGAGAACTTCTATCATTATTATTTATCTTTTTTTACTTGCACTTTTATTTTATTTTGGTAATGATGATGATATGAGTTGAACTTAATGGAAGGAATAAGGATTCATATTGCTGATCCCAACTTGTTTGGGTCAGGTTTAGTTGTTGTTGTATGTAGTCAAATAAATTATATGCTTTGATGAGTAATTGTTGGTCAAGACCAATGCTAAACCAGTGTTATCAAAGGCAAAAAACGCAAAAAAGTTCTAAGGTCCGTTGGGGCTTTAAGCACAAAGCGCAAATAAAGCGTGGGCTTTAATGAAAAAAGGCGCAACTGGAAAAAAAATAAAAATATGTATATGTAATCCAACACTAATAATTATAAGCATGAATTACAAATATACGGACAAAGAAATTGGAAAACAATTACGAATAAAATAAAATATCAATTGTTTTACAGGATTACACTAATGGCAAGGAAAAGTATGTCTTAGAGCCTTGATGAAATACTAAAGCGCACACAAAGCGAGGCGAAACGCTAACATGTTTTGAGCCTCGCTTCAGGGCTTAAGCGCGCCTTTGACAATACTGTGCTAAACATTCCATGCTATTGGTTCCACTTGACGTGATATCTCATGTTCTACATAGCATAGTTCCAACTCTTCCAAGTAGTATTGCTTTGGTTAAAGTGTCTATTACATTATTATAATCGATAGTAGATTTCAACTCTTCATGCAGATGAGGAATGACACCTACTGTTAATTTAGATACTCGGAGTGAGATGAGTGTTTTTCAACTCTTGAAAATCTTGAGTTGAACGAAAGACTTTGTATTAACTGTTTAACTCTTCTAGTTTATTGCTTTATCAGGAATAGTTCCGTCTTTTATGTTCAGGACTTTTTGCTTGTGCTTTATATTTTGCTTTCCGTACCCGCTTACAGTCTTTGGTTATTTTGCAGTATGGTTCTCACTCCAAGAAGCGCCCTAACAATCTTGTTATTGGGCGAACCTATGATCACCATGTTTACGATCTTGTAGAGGTAGGAGTGGAAGAGTTCAAAAGCATGAAGTCATTCAAATATGATAAGAATTTGGCTCCTAAAATTGGGTCAAAGCCCTTTTTTACCTTTATTGGAGAAGGATTTGAGAGTGTTGAAGAGTTGAAGCATTTAAAAGAAGTTTTGCTTGATCTATTCCATGGTGAGGTTTGTTCTTTTCTCAATAAGCTGATTCGCTTTGCTTCTTTGAATTGGAAGGAGTACCATTAATGCGTGTGGGTTCAATATTGCAGGTAGTGACCAACTTGAACCTTGCTGGGTTAGATCGTGTATATGTATGTACAGCTGTATTGCCAAAAAAGGTTTTCTTGACCCATTGTGCACTGCGGTTAAAAAAATCTGGCACAGTAGTTCCAAGAATTGAATTAGTGGAGGTTGGCCCGTCCATGGACTTAGTAGTTCGGCGACATCGTCTTCCTGATGACAGTTTGAAGAAAGAAGCTATGAAAACTACTCTTGATAAAACAAAGAAGAAGGTTTGATTGGCTAACTCACTTTTTCAAATTTTTAGCTTGAGTCAGGAAAATACTGATGTTGTTACTGGCTGTCATTTTCAGGAGAAAAATGTTGTCAAAGATGCCGTTCAAGGAAAATACGGGAAGATTTATATTCCTGATCAGAAGGTAAGAATACAGTATCTGCCTATCTGGTTGAGTTTTCTTTTTAATAAAATTCCATGACTGTTTACCAGTGAAAAATTATTCCTTTCTGTAGGTTGGAAGTGTGGCACTGCCTCACAAAGCAAAAGGAGTTAAAAGGGAGCGTAGAGAAGCTAAGTTGAAACATCTGACAGACCAGCCTGAAGAAAAGAAACAGAAGCTGGATTCTGAGTGATTTTAGATTCCAACCTTCTTCAGTGTGATGCTCTTCTGCTGAGGCAAAATCAATTTTGTTCTGTCTGCCTTGCTTATATGCTTCAGGCACAATGCATATCCGGGTCTAACCTCACTGAACGTATGATCACAGCGGGTTCTCAGAATTTCTGCATTCAGATTAGTCTAATCCTAGCTTTCTGTGGACGAAAGGCCCGATCATTGTTGTCAAAACTGGGAGCTTTCTGATCTCAGAGCGATGGTTCACTGTTATTTTAATTTTTCTCATGTTTGAAATCCATTATTTGAATTTTCACCATTTGATATATTTGACGCGTTTCTAGTTATTTGAAAAAATTTCCTCTATAGCTGGTTATTTAGTTCTATCTGTTTGGAGGGTCATTCTGAAGTCTGAAATCTTGAAATATTATCCTTCTATGTAACTCAATACGAATTGACATCCAAAAAATGTCGTCATGTTTACTCCTTGTCCTAAATTATTAGTCCTGCCGACTGTGTCTACGTCGAAGCATGTTTTTGCATGTGTAAGGATATCCTCTTACAATCTGTTCATCCAAAGTTTCATGTGTTTTTGAAATGCATGTTTTTTTGTTACATGCATTGTTATTAACGGGACTGATACTGCAAACACGATGATCGAGTGGGTAATGGCAGAGCTTCTAAATAATGCAGTGGCATTGAAACCAAATTAACAGATTCTACAATGCTGCTACAAACAAAAGAGAAAATCAATCAAGCAGCGCTGACCTAAAGTTGACCAAAGCTCAACCTTAGGTGAAATATATAGGAAAAGCAAAGAAATAGCCTAATAAGCTACTACAACAGAATTTTACAACTGCTCAGCAGGCTTCCAACAAGAGAGAGCGTAAACTACACGTCCTTTCCATCCTTGCAGCATCCACTGGCTATCTTCATCCACTGAGAAGTCCTTATGGTACTCACGCCTCACTTTGTTGCTGACAAAGTTGACAATCTCCTGGTCAAGTGGCAGCTGTTTAAATCCAGCTCTCGCGCATCTAAGTTGCCACTGCTTGTACGTTTCAGGTCTCTCGACCCTCTCTGTTCCTTCACAAGCTATCACATTCATGGCATCTCTTGCAAAAACCTCTTCCTCGAAAAGCTTTCTGTCCTCATCCTCACGGGGCATGGTAGCCTCAAACATATCAAACAGAGTAGAGAAGTGAAAAAGCGCCTCCCTAAACCGTGTCAAAAAGAATGGAGTATTGTAAGTCCCGTTCACCACTCCGTGGATGAACATATCAGGACGGATCCTCCTGATTAAATCTAAGACAACATCCCTTGGACTGGTTGGTACTACTGTCTCATCAGGTATGTTCCCTAGTCTATACAAACTGTTAACCACAAGCACCTCATCCCTGTTAATTGCAAGCTCTTCAAGCGTGATGCTTTCCCACTTCTTTGCTATGGCATTAAATTCGAAAGGAACATGAAATCTGTCACAGTACTTCTTTAGGCGACGCCCTGTATCCTCAACTCTCTCTGCTGGCCGGAAACCAGGCTGGGGAAGTTCGACTCCAGTAATGCGGAGCTTCATAGGTTCCCCACGCCTCAAGGCCGATAGACTTTGTATGAGACAAGGCCACTGGAAACCATATAAAATCCCAAAATCAATTATGTGTATCGTCCTTGGTGCTCCTCCAGTAATCAACTTCTTGATATACTTATTTGCAAAAATGTTTGACATCAACTTGAATGGGCATGCTGTGATAAACGCCTTGTAAGCTTTCAAAATGTGAGCAGCTGATATCCTGCTGGATGCAAACACTGTATATGACGCTGTCCCTGTGCTGGACAGCCGTGCTTCAAGGGCATTGGCAAGATAATGAGCCAACCTCTCTGTCCCATCCCCGTGGGATGAAGAGTGTTGTCTTATCCGCATCAGCAACTCATTAGCTGTTCGGGTATCATAGCTTGACATTGCCTGTGCACATTGAGTCAACAGACCTCTCAAATCCACTATTTCCTTCTTGCTGCTGCTATGCTTCTTACCACCTGATCTCGGCCTTCCAACTTTGATTGGTTTTTTAACTTCATTAGGCGGAACACATGGATTATTTGGACAAAGCAACAACACATTGTCATACATTTCCAATGGTTCAGATTCATCAGCAGCAAATGTAGCCAACTGTTTGTTACTCCTCTGCTGGTGATCATCTTCTCTATAGTGATTTTTCTTTTCCCTCAAACCACTAGGTGAATGAAAGGAAGTCAACAAAGAGCCAGACAAACTCTTCACTGAAACAGGGGATTGAAAATTCAGATCCGATTGAAGAGAGTCAATAGAATCAGATGAAGTGTTGCTGAAATCAGGACAAGAGAAGGAAAGCTTATCCTGAGGAATAATGGCGGAAAACTGGGGGGAATTAGTAATGTTTTCGGATCCATGAAGGACATCAGAGAAGTATTTTTCAGCAGCTTGGAGAGCCATACAGTCATGGAACATACAGGGCTTATACTCCAAATCTTCCTCTTCCATAAGCATCTGACTTATGTATTTGTACATTGCATCAGAATAGTCCCCTTCCTCTTGAGGAGAAGAATCTCCTTCTCGGACAACAAGAGGATCTGAAACATTTGAAAGGACTTGAGGGCAATCTTCAAAACTAGGACGATTGAATATTGTTCCATTTTGTACAACAACATCTTCTCTTGGATTGACTGGAAGTGAAGAAGGGTGCCTAAAAATGAAAGCATCTGAACCAGGAAAAAGTTGTTCTTGGAATATGGCTTCCATGGAAATTGCTTTGAGCTACTGAATTCTCAGATGTTTGATTGAAGAAAGAATAAAAAACAATCCCAGAAACAAGGAATACTCGAATCTAGCTCCAAAAGGAGATATAGATAAAATCTTTTAGCGATACTGATGAAGTAGAAGAAGATGGAAGTATTGAATTGGAAGAAAAGAAATGGAGTGTCTCTTTAATATATACTACTGTATAAATAGAACTAGAAAGGAGGAAAGAAGGGTACGTTCCTTCGAATATTCAATCACGAAATAGCAAGTTCCAGGAAGCAGCTATTCATATTTGATGATGAACACAACCACTCGTGTAAATCTTGATATGGCTAAGTTAAGTAGCCTAGCCAGTAACCGGTTTCCTGATTTGTTTAGTCTCAATGATTAGTATATTTTCTTTCTGTTTCTTCTATCTTTTGTAAATATTGCATTCTTTTGACAGAGTGGTGGGGTTACTTACACTTTGACATTATCCGACCAGGGGTGAAGTATCGAAACTGTGATGACCTCCTCCACTCTTGTATATACACATGGAAACGAGAAATATCACTTTCCTTGTCGACACTTTTGACTAAAATTCCTACTCTACTATTTTCATTTGTGACTATTCTCGAACTTTTACTCTCCCATTTTTCCCTTTTTATAAATTATCTTAGAGAACAAGTTAGATAACTTTCATTTTATCTTTGTTTTAGCAAAATTTTAATTCAATAATTAGAATCCGTTATTAATTATGCCATTATCTTGTCAATGTTTCTTCTTATACCACCATTGATATAAGTAATTGTTTCTCATATACCTTACCAAATAGCCATGGTAAGGGGAAAAAATTATAAGTAGTAGGTTACAAGAAATTAGTAGAAAGAATTACAAAAAAATACATGTAACTTCACACCATAATAAAAAATGGCCCATGTTTTTAAGTTTTACCTCACCTAGCCCATATTGTACATATTTTGAAAGCACTTGCAAATTCAAAATTTGTGTTCTTACGACCATTGCTTCTAAAAGCTATGGAGTTAATTCTTCGTTCTCACAACCATTGCTTTCACTCTCTCTTCTTCTCACATCTTCTACATATGCTTCAAGGGCCGTGTATTTTCTGTTTCTCATCTTGTGTCACCTGCTTGTAATGTAAGAAAATTGAAGAGTAAAAGTCCACCATTGAAGACCATTCAAAGCTTTGCTTTTGAACATGGGATTTTTTGAATTTTTAAGTTGTTTGGATTGGGTGTTGTTCCAACTGATTGAAAATATCAAAAGAAGTTCAAATTTTAAATTTGAAGTGATTTGGAATAGATTTGAGCAAGATTTGAGTTAAATTTAAAAAAAAAATGCAAGGAAGAAGACAAAGTCAGTTTTTTGTTTAATTATGTATAATCTTGTATAATAGTGTATATGAGTGTAGAAACACACCTTATACACTATTATACACTTTTAGACGAACTTCTTCCACGATTTTTAGTTATAATTCTCGTTCAAAACCAGTCCAAATCTCCATTAAATGACTTCAAATTTTATATACAACCTCCTTATACTATTTGTAACAAGTCTAAATAACACCCACTCCAAATTTCTCACAAAATTAAATTCGGAATTTAAACCTACATATTTAAGCTTGTTAAAAATCTAATTTTCACCACCCAAATGAATTTGGTTTGTTGAATTAATATTTGAATCACAGTTACTGATTCGAAAATTAATTTAAAAGCTTGAGGAATTTTTTTTTTAAAATTAAATATTTTGAGAACTTATTTGAGTTGGATGTTAAATCTTAACCTATTATTTTTGGGCTAATTGGTTATAAATTAAAATATAATTAGTACTGTAACTAGGAGTCTAGAACTGACTGACTGATAAGATTTTATGTCATAACATGATGGTGTTATTATTGAATAGAAAAAGAAATTGGGTTTGAACATAACAATAAAAAAAACAAGAAAATGAAGCTAAGGGAGCTCCTTGACGGAGGTCATAACCTGGACAGGGAGCAGCCGGTGAAAGTCAAAGCGTATGCCCCAAGTTCCTGGCGACATTGACTGATTTTTGAAGCGGGCCCCACTTATTCCGAGGAGATTTATTACACATAGATTTCCCAATTTAATACTACTATTGTATATGTCGTTGTTATCGTCATCTTGTAGCGAATTAGCGTCAGGCCTTGCGGAAGCATTTTGATTCTCCAAACTTAAAACAAGGAAGCCACCTGAATAAGTATATATTTAATTTAATAATAAAATTCATATATATCCTTCTTTGAAATGAAAATTTGTGAGAAAATCTGAGAAATAATCACCATCCCTTGTTGGCAGGATAGGCAGATGAGTGTGAGGAATGAAAAAAAAAAAATTGATTTTGTGAAGCACAGAAGTTGAATGAATTGAAAGTTGTAAAACGAGAAAACCTATGAAGCATTTGATTTTTGTAAGGAAAAATAAATGATATAGAGTTGAGTAATTAGCTGAGTAGAGAAAAAGAATTAAGTTAATAGGCAGCAGAAAAGACCAACAAAGAAGTAGAATTAGACTGGCAAAAACATAACACCCAGCTTATACTCCATCAATTCACTTTTAGTTTTTCACTTTTGACTCTATACCCCCTTTAAGGAAAATATATAAATGAAATATGTATTTTAAATTTTACCTGTAATAATAATATTTCAAAAAATCTTGAAAAATAATTTTGGGAATAAGTAGTTAATAGTAAGGGTAAAGCAGAGAAAAAAAATTATTTTTATCTTGATTTGCTAAAATAAGCAATTAAAAGTAAAATATACTATTATTATAATGGACAAGTAAAAATGACGAAATCTGTATTAATTAGAGAGAGAAAAAAATATTAGCATTAATATTAAAATAAAGAACTAAATTTATCAATGATAAAAAATACTACTATATATATATATATATATATATATATATATATATTAAAGTAAGAAAATTACCAGATATAATTGATATTATGGTTAAACCAAATGACAAGCTAATAAATATCAATAGCATATGGTAATTTTATTCTATATTTGACTATTTTAATTTTATATATACATGTATATGAGTTTTGCTAACCTACTACATGGTTATAGTAGGTTAGCCTTGCATGCATATTTAATTTGCCCAAGTTATCCCTGCTATTGCTTTTAAGTTCCTTGATATGTCATAGGTAATTATATCTTTTTACCAAAATAAAATAAGAAAAAATTGCAGACAACTCCTTGCCATCATCCAGAAGCCCTTTTCTCTCAGTTATCTCTTGAAAAAGAAGAGTGATTAAATAAGAAAAACCACAAAAAGCTATTTTTCTGGAACCCTAAAAAATTCACTAAAAAAGAAAAAAAAAACGCAACAATTATTTAAGATGGTTTAGATGGAGAAGCATTCTTTATGGGTTTTCTTCATATTTTTTATGCATTTTAGAAAGGAACTACGCTATAGAGTCTTAACCCTGCAACAGAGCAATCAACGAAAGATGCTTCTTCTAACAAAACGAAATTCAATTTGAAGTTTAGATCTGATAAACCTTGAAGCCTTCGTTCTGTGCTCAATTGTCAAATCTGATCTTCATATTTCAAACGTTTTGCAGTATCAAAATTTGAGAAATATGAAAAATTGGGGGAATTTACGTGAAATTCATGGAAGATCTAGATAACGCTTACAAAGATGATGTTGAAAGTAGAAGATGAAACTCAGATTTTTTTTCAACTTTATTTTTGCAAATATACATGACCCATTTCCACCATTTATTCTTCGATTATGGATAGATCGAGAAGAGGAGAGGTGAAGGAGTTACAGAAAAGAATTCTGGAAAGTTGGAGTTTACTTTTGGGAAATGTAGATATGGAATGTGGAATTTTGCAAAATGAAAAGAATGTCCTTAGGTTTAATATAGTGGCAGTAAATAATGATAATTTGGGCAAATCAAATATGCATACAATGCTAACCTACTTCAACAGTGTAGTAGGTTAGCAAAACTATATATATATATATATATATATATATATATATATATATATATATACGAAATTTGAATTTATAGATAAAGTTCTAAAATTCGAATTTAAATTAAAAATAAAATTTATCTTTTTTTTATCATGTTATCATACTTAATTCAGTTAATGATCATATGCAATCATGTTAGGAACTTTTGTTATTTTTTCTAATTATTTAAATACTACTTCGCCTTTAAAAAAACTACTCCATATAACTATAAAACTCTTTCACATTTAAAATCCTATAAGTATAGTTCTTTGAAACACTGAAGCGAGATTAGAATAAGATGAAATTCTTTTAAAATAAATATAATATATAAGGTACACGTCTATGTTTATCTAAATAACAAAAAAGAGTTTACAAAGCCAAATAGAGAAAGACACATCACAAAATCAATGAATATTAAAAATAAAAGTTGTTTCTTTTTTCTTCTTGAAGAATATTTGTTTGATGAGTTAATTTGCATAAATGGACATCAAACAAATAATAAAACTTTTGATATACAATTGCTATGATTAATGTCAATTTAGCACATTCAAGGAATTGAAGGGTATAAGCTGAAACCCCTTCATTTAGCTGTAGTCAAGCCAATATTGAAGGGTATAATATTTTTTCCGTTGAAGAATATTAGTTTTGAATCATTAGATTATGTGAAAGTTTTTTTTTTCAAACTCAACAAAATAGAAATTGGTTTCTAATTGATATTTTTTATAGCGACTTTTAAGTGTAAAAAAGAGTATATATAGAGAAAAATTGGTATGACATGAAATATTTTTTTTAAATGTAAAAAAATTATATTGAAAAAACTCTTTACTTTTTTAATTCAAAGATAATAAAAAGATAAGATATTTTTAAACATTAGTACACAGTTTTAAAATTATTATAATAGAAGTTATATCATGGATAAACTCAAAAAACTGAAATTTTATGGAATATTTACATAATATTCGGCCATATTTATTGTTTACTTTTTATAGCTAATATAAATAGATGATATACCAGCAATACACGATTAAACACATATTATATATGGATTATATATAAATTCACATCATTCAATTTTCTAATTTAAGTGGTCGGGTGAACACCTATTTAGGCTTATTAGATAAAGCCAAAAGAAAAATATAAAATAACTTCAACCAAAGATTAAAAATATATTATTAAAGTTCATACGTATACAATTTTTATTAAAACTCATCCTTTTTTAGTGAAATGAATTAATTTTTTGTAACAAAAGAAATAATGACATAAAAATAAGATAAAAGAAATTAAATTTTGAAAAAAATGTTAGAAATATCTAAAAATGAGAAATAAAAAAAAGAAGTCCAAAAATTCCTTCTTATGTTTCATATTTGTTGAGTATGAAAAATTTGAAAGTTAATCTCATCTATTTTAATTTTTTCCTACTCAAATATCTTAGAATATATACTTTTTTAATTTACATTATGTGTCGTTTTTAAAAAATTACTATTACAACAAACTGATATGAGATTCGAATTTGAATTGGAGTGAGTAGTTTGCATTGAGGTTAATCCAAGTATGGTGTCGAAACTATCCTACTTGATAATTTTACGACAATATATGCAATATTTTATAATAATAATAATCAACTAATTTAACATTTAATGATTCAAAGAATAATTTTTTTTTGCATATATAGGGTATTAAAAATTCAAATTCTGGGGCTAGAGATATCGATAAACTTAAGGTGGAGTCATACTAAAATAAATCCGGCCAAAGAATCATTTAAAATTTTAGATAGCCGATTAAAGTGAATTTTAAATTAAGGATAATATCTTCACTTGCATCATAATAAATATAATCTTTATTATAATATATATAAAGTTTTAGAAATTAAAATTTTAAAATAGAAATATTTTTTAAAGATAAACCATACCAAATAAGAGTTCAAGTTGTAGTATAAACGTTATGTCATAATCAAAGAATCGTTTATATCGTGTCAACATTTGTGCTTTGCCATAAATATAAGTTATTATTTCACTTTGTGGCTATTTTTAGGTTCCAATGACACCTATGAGAATAGTGCAAAAATAAAATTATCGCTACGAGAATTGAGAAAATGTTAGTCTTTTTTCATGTAGCGTTTCTTAATTAATATCTGACGATTATCTATAATTATTTAGAAAGTTTAAATGTTAAGATTATTTACATATAATTCAAACAACTGAGATATTTAACACGATTAATGTACAATATCAAAATGGAATAAAAAAAATTCACTAACTAAAGAATTTTTTATATTTTTAAATAGCCAACTAAAATGAGTTTTGAATTAAGAATAATATTTTCAATTACATTATTATAAAAGTAATTACTATTGAAAAATAATGTTTTAGAAACTGAAATTTTAAGAAAGAAATATTTTTTAGGAGATATCAACATACCAAATAAGAGTTCAAGTAGTAGTAAAAGAGTTAAGTCTTATCCAAATAGTCATTCATTGTCTCAACATTTGATTGTTTTGCCATAAATATGAGTTATTATTTTGCTTCCTGACTATTTTTAGAATCCAATGAAATCGGCAAGAATGATATCAAAAAAGAAAAATAGAAGAAATGGTTAATTTTTTTTATGTAGTTAATATATATCCAATGATTATCTATATTTACTGAGAAAGTGTAAATTTTAAGATTATTTACATAAAATTCAAATAACTTAAATATTTGACATGATTAGTGTCCGCGCATCTGCGCGGGGTACTAATATTAGTTATATATAAACATATAGAGTAATAGTAATAATTTTTGGGGCCTCAACTTCTTGAGGTCTAAAGCAAGTGCTTCAGTTGCTTGGGGGGTTTAGCCTGCCAGGGTTGGGAGTGAAGGCCATATTGCTTGTAATTCATCTATTGCTGCATATGTTAACAGTGACTATTATAGTTGAAGTTCTCTTCTCCATATTAAGATTTACAGGTATTAGAAGGCTTATATATTAATCACAAGAAAAAACAGAATTTGAGTGTTCCAGCCTCCAGGCAAAAAAATTATTGGCGGCTTCCTTTTTTCTCTTTTTAGTTGTGAAAAGAGTTAAAGACTTAATAGAATATTGTATTCTATATCAAGACTGCGGTTCAAACAATTCTTTGGAGACTATTTGCAACAGCTTTCCTTCTATTAGCAATGTTGTCATTGACGATGATCATACTTCTGTATAACATTTGTTGACAGAAGACGTGGCCACTGATGCCACTCGTAGGAAAACAATGTGTAGCATCGTGTTTTCCAGCAAGGTTCTCCAAAATCATACACAAGTTCTGCAATATTCGTCTCCAAGTCATACGAAATAACTTTACCTCTTACAACAAAATAAAATATGTACGGAACAGTAGGATGAATAACATACAGTATTGCTCTCGACTACGAATATTGCTCTCGAGGTACCATATAGTGATATGTGGCCTAAATCTATCATTCAATACCAAATACAATGCCTCATCTGATATTCCCACAAAAAGCATGAACTGTCTCGACCGGCCACAATCTCTTCAGATTCAGGCAATGCCAAAGCCCAGAGACACTTATGGACACTATCGTAAACAGTGATCTGTGGTCGTTGATCAAACCAACAGAATACTCCATCTATGACACCAGCTGATGATGTTTTTATATCCCAAAATGGGCAAAAGGTAAGAGGTACATCAAGATTTATACTATTGGCCGTCCAAATATTAGTCTCAGAAGAGAAACTTTCAATTGTTATACTAGTGAAATTTATACCCCAAACAGAAGGCAATGCATAGCGAACTATAGTAAAGGAGGCGACATCTTTACTAGGGTCATCTACCTTACACAAAAAAACCAACAGCTGGGTCCTTCATCCAGATTTTAGTTTAAGGAAGAGCCAAACGCTGTCTTGTGACAGGATTATAAACATAATAAACCCGCGGGTTATTAACGAAAAGAAGAAAACCATTGGATGATGCGACAATATACTCTCTCTTCTTCTTCTTCTTGCCAAGAAACCTGACTGACTCCTCCAAACTAGTAATATTATTCACTAGTCGTGAAGACGGAGATTCACCTAATGACGACGAGAAGAAACGAATTTGCGAACATAAACGGGTGTCCCGAGCTTGATAAAAGAAACCAATTAGATTTGGTTGAGGAATGTACTTTCGCCAACACTTAGATACACATTTAAACCTTGCTAGAGATTTTGAAGGCAAACGATGCAATATGTCGAATAGGATATCCTCAGGCAGCGCGACTGCACCTTTATCAGACGATTTGCATAAACGTTTCATACTACTAATGCTTGCAAAACAAAATTGTCAAACTCAAATTTCCTCAAACAATCTCTAGTCTAGAAGCATACAGTATTCGAAATTTTCAGAAGAAAATTCAACAATCAAGCAGCAAATTTAGAACAGAAAACACTCAGATATATGAGGTATTTCTTTTTTAACTGACAATCGAATACAAATTTCTGTAGGAATCGTAGCCGCAGAATACCCTAAAGAAAAGAAGGGTATAAATAGATGTGAAGAAAAGCGAAGTAATTGGTTAATACTACTTCCGAAAGTAGAAGGATTAATTAATTAGACTATCCTTTTATAAGTAACTTCTTTCTCCTTCTAGATGTTAAGTATATATGTTTATAAGTTCTAAGTGTACATTATATTAGAATTAGTTTTTTGGTATCAATAAAGTCAGTAATCTTTACTTGGTGTATTTGTAACGTCACAAAATTATTTTTTGTATTGTTAAAGTCACTAAATTGTATCCGTTGTATCAATAAAGTCACAAAACTAATTTTTATATCATTAAAATCACCTAAAACGTGTTAATTTCTAAAAAATACAACTCACCAGAAAGTCAAATTAATTTTCTTTAATAGTCTATAGTTTCAGATATGGTTATTGTTTGCTCAAAAGTTGTCGTGTGCTTTATGAGTGCAAAACAATACAAATAAATTACGGAAAAATCATAGTAAATCATAATAACCAATTGGACCAAGCGAAGAACATGAAAATAAGAGCTCAAAATTAGAGGAGAAACATTAAAAGCCTTTATTGATAGTGTGGAGTTGGTCTGCCTCTCCATGGAGAGGTTCAGAGCCTTACAATGATGTTCCTTTTTTCATAATATGGGTATTGTTGTGTGTTTTCTCTCTCTCCCGAATAGTAGCGAAGAAGCCCCCCCCTTTCTAGGGTTTTCACTCTTAGTATTCATAGATGTGAGCTTCGTGAGCTGGCAATAAATGGCCGTGGCCACGCTGAGGTTCCGTCCCCATGAGGGAATGAATGGGCTGTGCCCTCGTAGATCAGATCAGACAAGGGTCGAATCTTGTTATGAATAAGTGGCCATACCACTTATTAATTGTGGATTAGCTCAAGACGAGATTAACTCCGTTAATTACCGTGAGATCGGGTTCTGACCCATACAGTTAGTCCCTCCGCTTATTGAGGTCGTGTTTCGGCCGAGCTCGATGAGCGGACTTTATCGATTGTGATTTGAAAAAAACTCGAATAAGGGGGTCGACTATTACTTCGATCGAGATCGAATCCTTTTTGGTGATAACCCGAACCTTGTGGAATGTCGGCGTCGTGTTATCAAATTACCAAGTCGTCGTATAGTCAAGACGGAATGTCTCTCGTCGGCGAAGATATATGACGTTTTAACACAATTCGAGCGAGACCAAACTTCGTTACGTTCTGGTCCTCGCATCTGTTTGGGATCATAGTCGTTGACGACGGGGGACAGGCCGTACGCGATGCGGTCGTGGGAAATAAGTATGCGCCGGGTACGTATTTGGCCACGTCCAGAATTTTGAAGGCGTACGGCATATTTTTTCAGCGCTCGTAGGCCGTTGCGATTATTCCGACGGCGAGACTTTGGCGGATGGCTGAGAAGTCGCTTCGTGGAGCTTGTCATAGTGACGTATGCTTCGTCAGAACCGAACCGTTTTATGGTTGGTCATGCAGTTAATGATGGCAATTAGGTTTCGCGAAAGCCATTTACGTCGCCTATAAAGGTGGGTTGAGGTATTCATTTCTCATATCTTCATTGTTCATCTGAGAGAGATTCTGAAGAAACTTTTTCATTCTGCTAATTCATCTTCTCCTTTCTTTCCTTGATTGTGATAACCTTTGTCTTGCCTACCGAATTCTATCCCGTTCTCTTTAGTAGATCAACAATGGCAGGCAGTTCTTCCCACGATGCTCTTCCGATGGGTTTTTCGGTCAATTATCCGGTAGTTGAAGGGCCACCTCCGGTAATGAGAGGTGCAGAACAGATAGAGATCGGAGAAGTTCCGTCGGTTGACGAGGTAGTTCCTCAGCCCGGAGGTCCGGCGATTGAGTTCACCGTCGACGGTGGAGAGGACCCGGTGGATGAAGCCCCGTTAATAAGGGAAATTGGGGTGGCCCGATTACGGGAATAGGGTGTCATCCCTACCCATGCAGACATCGTTATCGCTAAAAGCGAAGAGAGGGTCCACACCGACCGCAGGGGATACTGCATTTTTTATGCCTATCCCTTCAGGTTGGGGTTTAAGATTCCGCTCCCAATGCTGGTGGTGGATTTCTGTCGATATTATGGGGTATGCCTGGGTCAACTTGCTCCTTCTCTTTACAAGTTGCTTGCCATGTTCATCAAGTACGCGGAATTGGCCCGTAGGGAGGTCACGCTACAGCATGTGCTTAGTCTCTACGCTCTCCAGAGGGTCCGTGGCACCATGATTCAGGCGTGCCCTCGTGGGTCGATGGGCCTGGTCATAAGATTGGATGACTAGGTCGACCCCCGCCCTTTCGAGCACTTCTTTTATATCAGGACCAGGCATCTGGTGGCAGATGCTACTGGGTTCCCAGAGGCTTGGAACCATGTACGTAAGTTCTTTAGTGGTTGAATTCCCTTTTCTTCCCCTCTTCATGATTCGTGATCATGAGCGTTAACTCGTGTCATTTTCTGTAGCCGATAGGTCGCCGTCGGCCCCATTGCCTTGGATACGTGAGTGGGTCGAGGCCGTACTCCACCATACAGCGGGGATACGCACATGGGCGTCTTTCTGGGCGAGTCATGGTCGTAGGCCCACAGCCGGTGAGAATTCGACTTCTATTTTTTTGTTCTGTTTCGTCTCTATTTACTAACTTTGTTTTTCTGTGATCAGGAAGGGCACGCCACGTCAGGGCTCCTCAGCTGGAATTTTGTAGGCCTGGTGCGACTGCTCTGCTTATTGCAGCACCGATGCCATGCCCAGTACCGAGGGCGGCGTCGGTTGAATCTTCAGCAGCTCCTTCTCCAGTACGGGCTGCATTTCGGGTCGAGGGGACATCGGGAGCTGTGCGCCCTAGGGCGGAGTCGCCCTTAAATGAGTTGGAGGAGGAGGAGGAGAAGGAGGAGGAGGAAGAAGAGAGGCCGTTGGTAAGGCGGAGGGTTGCGTTCACGCCGGCTCCTCCTGTGGTGAGTAACTTGGACTACCTCTCAGCAGATACGGAGAGGAGTGCGGCTCCGGCGTCTGGCCTTGATGGTGGACAAACAGTGAGGGTTGCCCCGTTTGGCTTAGGCCATGATGATACCATCGCTTCGGCGACTTAATTGGTGGTTCCAGTCGCTGAGATGGGAGGTAGTTCCTCAGCGGCTATTATTGTTGGTGAACTAAAAGGTCATTCGGCGGCTATGGCGGGTGCCTCGACCTCGCGGGCGGTAGGAGGAGGAAGTGATGCTAGAGGAGAAGGATACGAGTCCGAGTCCGACTTGGATCCTGATGACATCCGTATGATTCAAGAAGGTCTCACCAACTCAACGGTGCGTGACGAGGGGCGATCTCGCTTCATTAAGGTTCCCGCGGAGTCGAACTTATTGCTCCAAGGGAATATCTTGGTGTCGCTATTTGAGATGCTATGCTCGGAGACCGAGAACGCATCGTTGCGGGACGTCACAGATATCGGACTAATGAATGAAGTGGCCGTGATGGACCTGAGGGTAAGTTGCTACGACCTTAGTTCATTTTTTTCTTGCCTTAGTTTATTCTTTACTGTAATCGCTATTTTTGCTTTGCAGTCTTATCTGCTGGAGGTGGAGAGTATCCGCCGAGCCCGCATCCACTCGGGGGTCTTTTTGCGGGTGCTGGAGAAGTATCGTTGCTGCCGAGAACGGTGCCGGGAGATGCGCGAGCTCTTGAGGAACGACCCCCGTAGCCAGGCCTTGGTCGAGGAACTGGCGAGGCGGGAGCTTCAGGTGCAGCAAGCACTTGGTAGAATGCGCGCCCTCGAGGAGCAGCTTCGTCAGAAGGACCAGGAGCTTGAGGTGGGAAGGCGGGACGAAGCTGAGAGGAAGCATCAAAATCAAGCCAAGGCAGTGGAGGCCGCTGCGGCATAGAACGGGAAAGTGGCCGCATTGGAGGGTGAAGTCGCGGCTTTGAGGCAGCAGGCGAGGACCGCTTCGACGAAGGCCGCAGGGTTGGAGGAGGCGCTTTGTATTCGTGAGAGGGAGCGGGGGTTGGAGAGAGCTGTCGCGGCCTTAAGAGAGGCGGGGCTAGAGGACCGCATTGGGGTCTTTGAGCGGGACACCCAAGCCATGGCGGATCGGATCACGGCCTTGGAGGGGGAGAATCAGCGCCTACAGGACCAGGCCGCCCCTTCCAACTAGGCTCACGAACTTTGGGTTTTTGCCGAGGCCCAACGCGATGTATATAGGAATTTATGGGAGGCCAGTATCGTGATCGAGGCTGCTTTCGAGGAAGTGCATCAGAAGTCTCGTGAGGCCCGTATCGACTGTGGCTTTGACGCGGCAGCGCCAGAGGTTGGCGATGGTGCAGATGATGGCGCGGATGGCGCCGAGTAAAAAGATTTTTTTTTATTGACCGGCCTTGGCCGAGTGTAAGCGGGGATGACCCGTCATTGACTTTGTAAATATATAAATTTTCTTTTCCATTGCCTGCCTTGTGCTTGTTTTGTGTCTTTCCTTTTTCCCCCTTAGACTTTTCTTTTGCGCGTGTTCAAGGGGTGATTTGCTGAGTTTGACTCTGGTAGGCATGTTAATTTTTGGTTATTAGCGGCCTTGCTTCTTCAACTAGGTCCGGGCGAGTCTTAGCCGTTATTTGGCAATAGCGGCGCTTAGCCTTAGTCCCAGTTCGGATGCGGTCGAACTACCGATCGTGATGGTAAAAAATGCGGCCTTGTAGTTTGACCGAGGCCGAACTTTACGTGGCCCGAATCTTAATTCGAGTTGGGAGTACTTACTTGAATGGCGAGGGTGCCTATCCTGCGCTTCGATTCATTGGAGGTCGGGCTTTGCTTTCACTGATGAAGGCGTTTGGCCTGAGTCTCGATTCAACTGTGGTTGAACTTGCTAGATTTGAGGATGAAGGCATCCATCCTTGTAGTTCGAGCGAGGTCGAGCTCGTTGGATTTAATGGCGAAGGCACATAGCCTGAGTCTTGATTCAACCGTGGTTGAACTTATTGGCGAAGGCACGTAGCCGGAGTTCCAGTTCGACTGTTGTTGAACTTTGTTAAATTTGATGGCGAAAGCACATAGCCTGAGTCTTGGTTCAACCGTAGTTGAATTAATTGGCGAAGGCATGTAGCCGGAGTCCCAGTTCAACTGTTATTGAACTTTGTTACATTTGATGGCAAAGACACATAGCCCGAGTTTTGGTTCAACCGTAGTTGAACCAATCGGCGAAGGCGAATAGTCTGAGTCCCGGTTCAACCGTAGTTGAACTTTTTGGTGAATACGCATGGCCTGTCTTGGTTTAACCGTAGTTGAACTAATTGGCGAAGGCAGATAGCCTGAGTCCCGGTTCAACCGTAGTTGAACTTTTTGATGAAGGCGCATAGCCTGTCTTGGTTTGTGGGTTTTTGAGAGCTGAAGCTCGGTTTTGATTCGAGATCTTGAGCAGCTTAATCGTTATCTTCCCAATCGGGGTATGTAGGCTATCTTGAAGCGGTTCTCGATTCGAGATTCCTCCATGCCGGTTTCCGGCTGGAGCCCTTATCAGGGATGTGGGAGATCTCTTACGGAGATTCTCCCCAAAAGAGGGGCTTCTTCTTCTTGTTTGCACTATTCGATAGATGAGAGACAGAGGAATTGGATCTCGATTCGAGATCTTCGAGTTCCATCGGTCTGATGTGCCGCTTTGGCTTGTTTGAGCTGGGTTGTTCTTCCTTTTCAGGCGTTTCTTTCCTTTTGGTCCATGGAAGAACTACGCGATTTTGCTATGAAATCCCCACAGACGGCGCCAAATTGTTTGCACAAAAGTTGTCGTGTGCTTTATGAGTGCAAAACAATACAAATAAATTATGGAAAAATCATAGCAAATCATAATAGCCCATTGGACCAAGCGAAGAACATAAAAATAAGAGCTCAAAATTAAGAGGAGAAACAATAAAAGCCTTTATTGATAGTGTGGAGTTGGTCTGCCTCTCCATGGAGAGGTTCAGAGCCTTACAATGATGTTCCTTTTTCCATAATATGGGTATTGTTGTGTGTTTTCTCTCTCTCCCGAATAGTAGCGAAGAAGCCCCCCCTTTTCTAGGGTTTTCGCTCTGAGTATTCATAGATGTGAGCTTCGTGAGCTGGCAATAAATGGTCGTGGCCACGCTGAGGTTCCGTCCCCATGGGGGAAAGAATGGGCCGTGCCCTCGTAGATCAGATCAGACAAGGGTCGAATCCTGTTATGAATAAGTGGCCATACCACTTATTAATTGTGGATTAGCTCAAGACGAGATTAACTCCGTTAATTACCGTGAGATCGGATTCTGACCCATACAGTTAGCCCCTCCGCTTATTGAGGTCGTGTTTCGGCCGAGCTCGATGAGCGGACTTCATAGATTGTGATTTGAAAAAAACTCGAATAAGGGGGTCGACTATTACTTCGATCGAGAACGAATCCTTTTTGGTGATAGCCCGAACCTTGTGGAATGTCGGCGTCGTGTTATCAAATTACCAAGTCGCCATATCGTCAAGATGGAATGTCTCTCCTAGACGAAGATATATGACGTTTTAACATAATTCGAGCGAGACCGAACTTCGTTATGTTCTGGTCCTCGTATCCGTTTGGGATCATAGTCGTTGACGACGGGGAACGGGCCGTACGCGATGTGGCCGTGGGAAATAAGTATGCGCCGGGTACGTATTTGGCCACGTCCAGAATTTTGAAGGCGTACGACACATTCTTTCAGCGCTCGCAGGCCATTGCGATTATTCCGACGGCGAGACGTTGGCGAATGGCTGAGAAGTAGCTTCGTGGAGCTTGTCATAATGACATATGCTTCGGTAGAACCGAGCCATTTTATGGTTGGTCGTGCAGTTAATGACGGCTATTGGGTTTCGCGAAATCCATTTACGTTGCCTATAAAGGTGGGTTGAGGCATTCATTTCTCATATCTTCATTGTTCATCTGAGAGAGATTCTGAAGAAACTTTTTCATTCTGCTAATTCATCTTCTCCTTTCTTTCCTTGATTGTGATAACCTTTGTCTTGCCCACCGAATTCTATCCCTTTCTCTTTAGTAGATCAACAATGGCAGGCAGTTCATCCCACGATGCTTTTTCGATGTGTTTTCCAGTCAATTTTCTCCGGTAGTTGAAGGGCCACCTCTGGCAATGGGAGGTGCAGAACAGATAGAGACTGGAGAAGTTCCGTCGGTTGACGAGGTAGTTCCTCGGCTCGGAGGTCCGGCAATTGATTTCACCATTGACGGTGGAGAGTGTAAACACGTGATTTTTGACCCTCCCCGAGAATTTTCACATTTTTTGCATAAATATTTAATTTAGGCCTAATA
>MU745973.1:25318-51140 GCA_026770625.1 Nicotiana glauca
CTCTAAGATGACTATCTACCAAGATCCCCACTCCATTCTTACCCCTCATGACTCCAGAGTACCACAACTTATACCCATCCGCATTTATCGCCCTCGTTCCGACCCACCTAGTCTCCTGGACACACGCTATATTAATCTTTCTCTTATGAAGGATCTTCGCCAACTCTATAGACTTCTATAGACTTTTGAGCAAACTTCAAAAGTAACAATTTGTTTGTGCAACACTTATATCATATGTTCACAGTACATAAGTCATAGATGCATATAATTTATCTCACAGCATGTAGTTGACAACTTCTAGCACAGCTGACACAATTAATGCCCCCACTATCGAGCAGCACCAGCAAAGAACTAGAAGCAATGCATCCGCAATGAAGACGCTGCCAATACCAAAATTAGCTTCAAAGGTTAGTTATTGGAATCTCTGCAGAGAATCAGATTATATTATGAAGCAGAAAGACAATTTTGCAAGCTAACCTTGCCACATGAAATACACTCCCTCCAACCAGTGTCCTCCGAGTGGAATAAATCACAGAAGACGAGTTGCTCATAAGCAGTCCTGGAGTAAATCCAAATCCCATGTTATGACATCTGGAATTTGTGATCTAATTCTCAGGAAAATGGGAGTGAAATTAACAGAGTAACAAGATGGTGAATACGAACTTCACGTGATAAATTGTAGACCTCAACAAATTTAATTTTATGAGATCTGTTTGAGCCTTCATGTAGATAGTTTATGTGAAGTCCTAGACCTAACTTGAGGCAATCAATACTTGTTTAAACTCATCTCCACGTTTATCAGCAACTAACATTTCTAAAGTATAATATTAAGAAACCTACCTTTTCACCAACTTGGCAGTATTAAGCTTTCCAGAGTTTAGTATTAGTTGCTAACCTAAGGTAAATTCTTTTATTCCTCTATCAATCCACATAAATTTACTGCTAGGTAGAGTGATCTTTCGTCAAGACTAAAGAGCGTCAAAGTTGCCAAAAGGAAAAGAGAAAAAAAATACTATTACACAACAAGAACCACATTGATAATGCAAATCATTAGAAGAATCAAGCAGGTTAATCTGCACCAACTTCCTAAGGGACAAGAATAAGTGATACACAACGCAGAAGGATTATAATTTCCCGCAATTGAGTTCCTAACCTTTCCAGAACTAGAGTTCGGTTGAGCAGACATTACTTGGTGCATGAACGGGACCAGGAAAGCATTTTCACAACATAATATAGGTTTTCTCAAATTAGGTATGCAATCTCTTGTTAGAAAATGTAAAGCAACTATTTCATTGAATTCAAGAAAAACTTCGCAAACAAGAGGTAATCAGCCAATATTCGCAAATAGAACATGATTTAAGAAATATTCTTTCAGCAAATAAAAAAACCCTAACATAGAACACAGAAACAATTTCAGATTATACATACTCCTTTTGTTCCAAAAACAAACCATCTAATTTTCGGTCTCAACTCTAGTAGGACATTGGTTACTTAATCTTTTCTAAAATATATCTACAAATTCAAAATCTACACAAAGATTATATAAGTGACAACCTTTTTACAGTTATACACATCTAAAACTGCTTCACAGCCTAAATAGTAATGGTATCACATATAAAATGAACAAACAGAGGGAATAAATTAGTAATAAGAAGCAAATTACTTTTACTACAAATAATAAAAGTTGAATTTACAGAACATAAAATTCAATATATATATATATATATATATATATATAGAGAGAGAGAGAGAGAGAGAGCGAGAGAGAGATCTGAATTGAATTACCCGCACTTAACACAGAGGCAGGCACATTCACCAGATTTCAAAGGCCACCCTTTTTTCCACTCAACTGAAGAAGTAGCCCCACATACTCCATTCATGCAAATCTTCGAATCCATTTAAGCCCTAATACATCATAATCTCACTATAATACTTCATAAAAAAGAAAGACGTGTTAAACTATAAATGAAGTCTTCAGCAAAAACCAATTGTGGAAAAAAGTAAATTAAACTAGGAGGAAGAAATAAGAGTTAAAGGAAGAATTTTGAATATAAGAATTAGACACACAATATAAAGCTAGTGAGCTGCAGTGTTTGTGGCTTTGTGTATACTATACAGAGTTTGCTGGGGTGGGAGGAAATATAGTAAATTTGTGATAGGAATTTTGGAAGCTGAATTCTCCGGTACCGGAAAGTTATATCGCCGGCGGACTTGGGAGGAGAAAATGAAATGCATAAACGAGAGAGAGAGAGAGAGATGAGTAAAGTGTAAAACTGCAAAAAGCGCATGCACGACGCTTGAAGTGGCAGCAAAGGTCGCTCGCCTTTCCCTTTCTTTCTGTTTCTCTTCCACTAACGTCCCTCTTCTTCAATTCCCTTCCCCTTTTTCTCTCTCTTTTTTAAATATTTTGAAATAGTTTTAATTTGTCAATTTGACTAATATCTAAAATCAGCTGTAATGATACATTCGCTTTTGAAAACCTTAATTATATAGGAAAAGGGTCAAAAGTATCCTTAATTATATAGGAAAAGGGTCAAAAGTATTTTTTTTACTATACAAAAAATATTATTTATGTCATATGTTATACTTTCGGTCTATTATTACTCGTGACGTTATAAAATTAGGGCAAGAATACCCTTTCGTCGTTAGGAACTTCCCCACCGTTAGACCTCCGCCAATTAAGTTCGACTTGATAACAAGAGTGTTGTCATGAGGCAGCAAGATTGTTACAAAGCTAAGGTGCGTGAGCAGCACCAAGGCAAAAATGGAAAACGGGCAAGTGATGGCCAAGGCTTTGACGGAAGCGAGGCAGCTTGGCAAGAGCTTGATAATGAGTTGCGGGCTGAGGGTGACACTTGATCATGACAAAGGCATCAAGGCATGAGATAGTGATGTCAAGGCAAGGCAAAAACGGATTGGCAAAGGCAGACTAACGTGCAACGGGAAGGCAGTGTGCAGGCAGACTTGTCATGGCATTGAGTTGCGGAAAACGGGCCAAGTTTGTGGGCGATGGCAAAGGCAAATTGGGTCACAATGCAACTAGATATAATGGCATTAACGTCTGGTCCAAGACAAGGCACGAAATTGGGCAGCAAATCTTGGATTGACAAAGTCAATGGTGGTTACGACACATGCTGTGCACATGGGCAGCAGTTGAACTTTGTCCAAAAAGTTGGCAGGAGTGTTAGCACGTTTTGGAGCCATGATCCCACTATCCTTTAGCATAATTTACATGATCCTAGTAGTTTAGGTTGTCAATTACACTAGGCTAAAGCAGTGGGGTGAGTGGGCAAGTGTCTAAGCCTAAAAATGGGCAACTATTGTAAGAAATGGGCCTGGTTCATACATTATAAATGGGCAACACCCTTTCCCTTTGCATTATGAGTCAAAAAACGTGTAAGAGTACACATTGAGTTAGGAAGGAGTCCTAAATTTGGTTTTCAAGAGTGAAAACAACCTAAGGCTAAGAGTTGTCTTGTGAGGGTCAAGAGTGATCTTCTTTTGTACGCGGATGTACTTTGACTTTGAGTTTCTTTGTATGCTCGAGTTAAATACAAAGTTGGAAAAAGAGTTTTCTGTATATTGTACCTTTTGTTCATCTATATTTTCTGTCCCCCTCACTTATTTTTCGTTGCCTAAAATCAGTCTAGGTTTACTACGTTAAAAAGCTGCCTAAAATAATCTAAGTCCAAAGTTATAGAATTTTGGCCGAATGTTAGAACAGGCTGAAGTCAAGTCAAGACTTGGCTGTGGCGCGGGCTGTTTTTGTGTGACATAAAACATGCCTGTAACACTCACCATGGCTAATATCATTCTACGTGGCCTTACATTTTGTGAGATATATGCCACATGTTATGCTAGCACCAGTTGTGGGTGGGTGAAGGGGCAGGTATTGGTGGAAGAAAAGGTGGAAGGAGGGGCTAAAATAAAGTTCGGGCAGTGTCGTGGCATGCCATGTGGCGTCCAACGCAGCATAATGTCATGATATCAGCTATGGTGGAGGGTCCTATCGAAGTAGGGGTATTATTTTCACTAGTTTTGTGACGTCAGAGGTAATAGTGGACCGAAAATAATATCACGTAGGGGTAAAAATAGCACGGTCTAGCCAGTTTTCGGACTGGTCATTCAAAAATAGCCAGCGTTTACCAAGTAAATAAAAAATAACCACTATTTTGCTGCAACAGAGATCGGTCCAGCATAATATACTGGGAGTTAGGTGCACCTGTGTATGAACTTCCAGCATATTATGCTGGACCGGTATACTTTACTGGCTCTAGTATAATATACTGGAGACTGGAGCACAGGTGCTCCAAACTCCAATATATTTTGCTGGACCGGTATATTATACTGGAACTCCAGTATATTATAATGGAATTATACTGGAACTCCAGTATATTATGCTGGAGTATTTTTTCGGATTTTGAATAGTGTTTTCGTTTGGATTTATCTTTACATAAAAAGTGATTAAATTTCTATTACTTTTAAAACTAAGCTATTTTTTAATTTCTCCCCACGAAGGGAGGTACTTTTGACCCTTTTCCCTAATTATATTCATGAACTTTTGTATCTTTTGGAGTACAACATATCTACTTCAAAAAATAATGTGTACGTCCATATGGTAAAACACAGAATTTAACATAAGACCCAGACAAGTGTTTACAAAAGTGTCTTAAAATCTGCTTTTAGTAAAGAAGTGTTGTAGGAAAAAACTGAAAAGGAAATGGGTGAAAAGTGGGGGTCCTAATCAAACAAACAAAAATCCTCTTTTCTTTTTCAACTCCAGTTCTTTGCCTTTATCTGTACGATAATATAGATTGAGAATGGACAGTACTACTAATTAAACTGAGATGACAATCATCATTGCGTAATTAAAGAGATAAGTAAATCAAAAGTTTATTCAATCCCCTAATTGATTACTTTCTCCTACGCGTGCATAATATTTCCTTGATTATATGACATCATGCTTGTGAAATGGATAACCAAAAGCTATAAAACGGAAAACAAAGAAACAAACCTTTTTTTCCCGATAACAATGATGTGTTCTCCAATTGACACTAATTTATTTGGACAACTTCTTTCTCGTTCACCCCAACACTTGATACCAAACTAAAGTTAAACAGATTATAAATGCGGAAGAATTATAATATGATCAAATAATCCAGCACAAGTCTACCCTCAAATCTGGTGTCACAATTTCACGAACATCTACGAGTTATTACAAATACTGGTCTGAAAAGAAAGTACAGTTGTTCTCGGAAAGAAAAGAGATAACAGAAAGCATAAAACAAGGAAGGGGGACTTTAGGCTCTATGGACGCTAGCAGATCTATCTTGGTCTCCCTGGACTGTAGGCAGCTACCTCAGCTACTCATCGGATCTGGTACCGAAATTTGCACAAAAGAGTGCAGAGTGTAGTATCAGTACAACTGACCCCATGTACTGAGTAAGTGTCGAGCCTAACCACGGCGAAGTAGTGATGAGGTTAGGATACGACAATCACATATACGTGCACGAATAAATCATATACAAACAGAAAACAAAATAACAGGAATCAACAGAATAAGAAGGGAAGGAGACATGTTGCGGGGGATATTAGATTCTAACAATAAGCCAATAAAGGAGCATAATGAACATCATATCTAAATCAACAAATAATAAATTGGTAACACGTGCACGGCATCACCCTTCGTGCTTTTACTCTCATCATCACCATATGAAATAATAGAATAGCACGACATCACCCTTTGTGCTTTACCTCACATAATCATGGCACGACATCATCCTTCGTGCATTATTCCTCACAATATCAGTACGACATCACTCTTTGTGCATTAACTCTCAAATCATGGCACGACATCACCCTTCGTGCATTAACACTCATAATATCGGCACGACATCACCCTTCGTGTTTTACACTCTCTCACAATATCATGCACGGCATCACCCTTCATGATTTACACTCTTCCTCGCCCAAACAATATAAAACAATATGTCCCGGGAAGGGATTCAGCTATAACCAATCTCATTTTAACAATCTCTTTACAAAATAAAACCTCAATTTGAGTCAATACTCAACAATAGTCAATTACCAAGAAACTTTCATAAGCTTTGTTCAACATTTATAATCATCAATTTGAGCATGGTCGACACGTAATAGAGTCACAACAATCATGGTATAAGACTCACGGACATGCTTGATATCAACGTATAGATACGCGCACCACACCTATATGTCGTACTCAATACAAACACATAGCAAATAGATCACAACTCCTATTCCCTCAAGCTAAGGTTAAGCCAAACACTTGCCTCGAATTCCACGGCCAAACTCAAGCTCAAATGCCGTTTTTCCCTTTTGATTCAACTTTTAATCCACTTATATCTAACCCAAATTAATTTAACAACATCAATAAATGCGAAAGAATTCAACTCAAATGCTTAATTATAGATTTTTTAATCATTTTCTTCAAAAAGTAAAAAATCGACATTGGGCCCGCTTGGTTAAAACTCGAGGTTCAGACCAAAACGCGATCAACATTCACCCACGAGCCCGAATATGCAATTAGTTTTAAAATCCGACCCCAAAACGAGATCTAAATTTCAATTATTCAAAAAGCCCTAACTCTACCCAAATTTCCAATTTCTACCATAAAAGCCTTAGATTTTTGGATGAAGATTGATGAAATGTAACGAGAAATTGAAAGAAAAAGGTTTAGAATCATATACCAATACTTTGGGGAAGAACTTTCCTCTTGAAAATCGCCTCAATGCTCTCTAGTTTTGAAAATATGAAGTTGTGGGCTAAATCCAATTTTGCTGTTGTTTTAAGTGCTGGGCGACAGTGATCATCACATTCGCGTGACACAAGAGCTGCCTACTGAGGACTTATGCGATCACAGGAAAGGCTACACGTTCGTGAAGGTTTAGTCCAGCCCTACCTTCGCATTCGCGATATAGGGGTCGCGTTCGCGTAGGTTTCCCTGATCAGCACATCCTAAAGCTACGCGTTCGCGATTGACCGGTCGCGTTCGCGTACAGCAGTCCCCCTATGCTCCGCTTTCGCGACCTTGGTCTCACGTTCATGTAGGGTAAAATCCTCCCTAGCCTAGTTTCCCCTTCGCGATCATGAGAGTGACTACGCGATCGCGATGCATGGTGCAGCAGACACCAGAAGCAGCAATCATACCAGATTTCTCTAAGTCAAAAACACCTCGAAGCCCATCTGAAACTCACCCGAACCCTCGAGGCTCCAAATCAAACATTCACACAACTCTAAAAATATCATACGGACCTTTTCGTGCAATCAAATCGCCAAAATAACATCTTAAATAATGAATTTAGCATCAAAATCAATGAAAATTTTTAGAACTCTTAAAGTTTATATTTCTCAACCGAGGGTCCGATTCACGTAATATGAATTTCGTTCCTTACCAAATTTTTTAGGCACAACTTAAATACCATAACAAACTTGTACCGGGCTCCGAAACTAAGATACGGGCCCAATACCATCAAATTCAAACATCTTTAAATTTCCATAAACTCTTATATTTTCAATTAACAATTTCTTTCAATAATTCATTTCTCGGGCTAGGGACCTCAGAATTTAATTCCGAGCATACGCACAAGTTCTATATTTTTTTACGGACCCTCTAGGACCGTCAAATTACGGTTTTGTGTCCATTTACCCAAAATATTGACCGGAGTCAACTTAAATTCAATTTTTAAAGGCAAAATTAGCATTTTTAATTATCAAAATTTTCACATAAGAGCTTTCAGGATATACACCCGGAATGCGCATGCAAATCGAGGTGGAATGAAAGGAGGTTTCTAAGACCTTAGGACACATATTTGACTTTCAAAATAAGAGATGACCTTTTGGGTCATCATATCCTCCACCTCTAAAACAACCCTTCATCCTCAAACGGATATAGAAAAGTACATGAGTCGAGGAAAAGATAGGGATATCAGCTCCGAATGTCGGACTCGGACTCCCAGGTAGCTGCCTCGACAGCCTGATCTCTCCATTGAACACGAACTGAAGGATAACTCTTCAATCTCAACAGGCGAACTTGCCAGTCTAGAATAGTTACCGGCTCCTCCTCATAGGTCAAGTCCTTGTCCAATTGGACGGTGCTGAAATCTAACACATGGGATGGATCACCATGATACTTCCAAAGCATGGACACATAGAACACTGGATGTACCGCTGATAAACTTGGTGGTAACACAAGTCTGTAGGTCACCTCTCCCACTCTATCAAGGATATCAAAAGGACCAATGAACCTAGGTCTTAGCTTGTCCTTCTTCCTAGATCTCATCACGTCTTTCATGGGCAACACCCTAAGCAACACTCGCTCTCCGACCATGAATGTCACATCATGAACCTTGCGATCGACATAACTTTTCTGCCTGGACTAAGCTGTGCGAAGCCTATCTTGAATGATCTTAACCTTGTCCAAGGCCTCCAGGACTAAATTTGTACCCAATAACCTAGCCTCTCCCGGCTCAAACCACCTGTCGATGCCCCCTTTTTCTAAAGGTGAAATCGGGTTTACGACATTTGGGCGGACAACTCTATTCCTTTGGGAATTTGGGTTTGAGATTTAGAAGAGTCGCCACCTAATGATTAAGTGCATTAGGACACCGAGGAGTTAAAAGAAAAGAAGAACCGGAGAATGGGTAAGGGCTTGAAATTATCTCAGGGGGAAGGTGTTAGGCAACCCCCAAGATCCACTAGTGTGGTTCCTGACCATGCTATAATTGTGACTTTAAAGCGAATAAAAATACAAGACAAATTCCACATAACGATTACAAGTAGGAATGTATAAAGGTTAAATAAACATGTTGAAGTTAGGGAATATGTGATTTCATAGTAGTTTAAAGAATGTATAAGTGCAGAAAAATGGGGATCAAGTAACGAATGCAAATAATCAGACAAAGAAGTAAAATGGGCGGAAGTTTAAAAAGAAAACAATGCTGGAAATTCCAAAGAGGTTTTAAATGAATTAAAGTGAAATACAAAGTTTAAAGAACTGGAAAACTGACAGTTTAAAGGAAATAAGAACGTAAGCACATAAGGAGGGAGGGGGTCCTAGGTTTATAAATAACATGGATCATCCACGCAATACCCGGTAACCAATTATATGCGTGGTGTTATCACGTGATCATCATCTTCATGTCTACCCTTTTCCACCCAGTTAAGGTATTAAAGTACGGAATAGTATCGTTATTTATTGCATGCTATTACCCATCCCGATCCTATCAGTCCTGGAGGCATTGAGACTACTAATCCTAAAATGGAGGGAGTTGGGGATTTTCAGAAGTTTAAGAAGGATAAAAGTCTAGGCGACAAACAAAATACATAATCAAATAGGGGAGAAGCAAACAGCAGTTAGGGCTCAAACACGCCTCCCACTTAAAGGCAAATACATAGCATGACTTCAAATATTGGTTATGGTCTGAATTAAATTTAAAAGCATTAGGACAGGCTGATTTATCACATATTTCTCTGATGAGGAGTCTGAATTAGCCTTGTCTAGTTGTAGTTATCAAAGCTGACACAGTTAATTAATTACCTAATGGTTTGCCTAAGTGAGACCTATAGGCATGGTATCTAACAGAGCGTACTGATTTTAAAGAAAGGGGTCACTGGTTTTATAAACAAAAGATCCGTAGATTTTAAATGACCTTATGACTGGTTTTGGACGAGGCTGATTTGATTGATTATTCCTATAGGCAAGTTATCTAAGCGTTATTGGTTTTAAATGATTATATAGATCCAAGAGTCCTATAGGCATGGTATCTAGAATGAAGTTGATTTATTAGACCTATGATTGTTTGCCTAATGACAGGTATATGCAGAAGTGCAGAAGAACCTATGATCATGATTTCTATATGCAGAGATTCAGAGACTTAGAGACAGGATTTCTATATGCAGAAATGCAGAAGTTTACAAATAACCTATAGGCATGTTGTCTATGAGAATGCAGGAATTAGAACTTATGATCATGATTTATATATACAGAGATGCAGAGACGTAGAGACAATATTTCTATATGCAGAAATGCAGAAGTTTATAAATAACCTATAGGCATGTTGTCTATGTGAATGCAGGAATTAGAAAATCCTACAGGCAATTTATCTAAGATGAGAATGCAGAAGTTTATAGGTAACCTATAGGCATGCGTCTATGTGAGTGCAGGAATTAGAAAATCCTATAGGCAAGTTATCTACCCTTTGCATACAATCATTCCCATCCCTTTCCACTGGCCAACCCCAATAGTTATTACAAATTATTATAGACCCGAAAGCCTTTCCAAAAGCCTTTCTCATCCTTTGGGTATGTCAAAGTTCCAGGGAGATTCATGAGCTCAAGGCAATGCTTACACCCAGTTACATTGCAAAATTAAGATTATGGTGAAGTATAGAAGGGCCAGCCCTCAAATGTCCAAGTTCAGAAGGAACTCAAGATCCCAAAGCAAGGCTTATGGGGAGGGGGGGGGGGCAGAGAACTTAGAGTCTAATAGTAAGTGTAAGTGCATGGAGAGGAAATTGGTAAAGCCATGGCAGGCTGGTGGTCATGCCCAAAAATTGGGAATGCTGGCACACCCCCGACCAACCTGTTAGCCAAATATTGGGAGTTAGGATCCATTGAGGATCAGGTTCTGACCTGGGCAGTAATTTGGATACTGCCAGGCCAAGAAACTTAACTCAGACACATAGGGAAAATAGGGGGTAGGGATTCACAATAGAAATAGATGCAGGGAAAGAACATACATAATTTAATCACTGAGCATGCACAACAAAGTAAACAAGAATGCTGAAGCTATAAAGTAAACACATAGAGGTGAGGCGAAAAATTAAATCCGAACATACCAGTTTCAGAAGAAATAAGTAAAAACAATAGTCTTGAAAAAAGCAAAATTGCAAGCAAAGAAGTTCCAAAAGATCCCAAGCAAAGCAGAGTATTGAATTTAAAACAGGATTGCAAGTGTGCCAGTATTTTAAAGACTAGTGGTGTGAAGGTTGTGTGAAGAAAGAAGTCGTCTGTAAAAGTGCAGAGGGGCATCCCTTTTATAGTGCAGAGAAACAAGTAAGAAAGGCAAGGAATATATCATTGAAATCAACCTCCCTTTTTTTAAGGGATTCTGATTCCAACGGGTAAAAGTCAATTAAGGAAAGAAGTTTTAATTGAAACCTTTCAAAGTAGCACAAAAGGGGTAAATACACATAAGTTATTTAAGGAAAACAATCAATAGTACACTGTTTGTGACAAATATGGAAAGGGAATCAATCAAACAGCCCCGACCCAAAAATTACAAGTTCAATTTGACTGAACCAAGTCAAGAAAGGTAAAGGAGATTCAATCGAAGAAAAATCAATGACAATTCATTAGCCTTATTAAAGGGATTTCAGAATCAATCACTTAGACGGTGAAAACCTTTTTGAAAGATGAATTTTCTCATATATAAAGCACACAGATCAAACAAAAGGAATTGTCAGGTTACTTAAGAAAAAGTCTAACATTGCAAGCCTTAGAGTCACAAGCAAAAGGAGTTCAAGTTCAATTACAGGCTCATAGTGAGTCTGAAAGCCTAGGGTCCCAAAGTGGAACCCTAATACCTCTTGCCCAAGAAAACCCCCAAATCTTAGGGTTTCAAATCGAGTCAGATAATAGAGATGAGCAAACAGGCCACTGAAAGAGGCTCAGAAGTCTCTTCCAAAGAATTATGAAAGGCAAACACACACGATAGAAAGAATACTAATTCAAGGTCATGAGACCATGTTTGAGAAAACTCGAAGTTGAAACAGATTCAGAAGAAAAAGATGATAAGAGTTTTAAATAAAAGTAGAGTAAACATGCTTAGAAAGAACATAAACAGAACTCAATAAAGTGAACAAAATCAAAGAACTCTAACATGAACACATACAACAAAGAATAAGGATTAACAACACGAATTATCATGCGAGCATAAGAGTAACAGCAAAATAGAAGAGTCTTGCATAATAAAGAAGATACAAGAGAGCAAACTCATGTGTAGTAAAAGAAAACATGCGAGCGCAAAACACAAATAAAGAAAGAACAGGAAGAATCAGAAGGATATTTGAAGAAAACTTTTCAGAAACCCTGAAATCGAAATTGAATGATTTTTAAAAAGGAAATTTGGGGAAAACCTTTAAAATGTCAAGTAAATCCCAGATATATCATAGATTTAATAAAAATAGGCGAGTACAGAACCTCAGACGACTTAGAGCTGCAGAGAAAACACTAGAAACGAGAAAGGTTTTGAGGAAGGCCAGATCCTGAGTCGAAAAGACTCATATTGCTTGAACATGCCTGAAAATGGCCGGAGAAGCCATGGATCTATAGATCTGAGAAGGTCTGAAGAGAATCGTTGAAGTTAGGCTTCGCAGCCTTGAGTAGCTTAGGTTTAATGGTGAGAGAGGGTGAGTACAGGCCATTCATGGCCTGAAACGCCATGGATTCCGGTGGAAATATGGTAGAATTAGGTAGGAGACGATTAGGGTTTCGGAGTGTTGGAGAGTGTTTGAGAGACGAAGGGGTTTCAAAGGCGGCGTCTTAGACAGAATGAACTGGGTTAGGGGGTTTGGGAATTAAAAAAGGAAAGGAAGAGTTACGGTCGTTGATCAAAATGATCAACGGCTTGGATTAAAGGGGAGTCAGGTGGGTTTTTAAATCGGCTCAGGGGTCGGGTAATTTAGGAATTGGGTTGGTTTTAATTTGGGGCAGAATTGGGGTCAAATTAAGGCTAAAATTGAAAGATAATGAGGCTGTTATTGAAATGGAAATGGCTAAATGTTAAATAGCCAATTTCCCCCCTTTTTATTTCATAAAAATAGTAATAATAATTTTAAAAGTGAATTAAAAAAACTGAGCCAACAAATACTATATAAATATTAATATAAAAATACTGAAAATAATTTTATAATTGTAAAATGCTATTAATCTTGAAATAAGCTATAATTGCAATTATATGCAATTTAGCTTTGAAAATACCAAATAAATTTGTAAAAAATACACAAAAATCACCTTAATTATGTTTTGGTGTAAATATGAGAATAAAAATAAATTATTCACCAAAATAATAATTTGGGAGTACTTGTTGGATTTTGTACTACTAAAAAATAGACAAAAAAATAATTTTAAAATCTTTAAGAATTAGGAAAAAACACCAAAACTCTTGGGCATGGCATGTACATATTATTTTGAAAGTATTTTGCATATAAAAAATACATAGAAAAAAATTGGGTATCAACAGCTTTCCCTCTTTACCCGGGAAGGATGAAAGAGTTATCGGGTAAAGATATGATGGCCAATTTTGATCGAATGAACGTTTTGAAGAATTTTGACCGTGCTCTGGTTTTTGAGCTACCTACATATCCTTGGTCTTACAGGAATCAGGCCATATGTAGTTCAAGATCCATTTGCGGAATATACCGATGGAGATCTTCGAAAAGTGGACGCGATGTTCAGGTTGAGAAGGATGGTCAGAGTTGAATAGGCTGCGGGAGCTGGAGCGGGATCGCTCCTGCCGAGACGGTCGTTGTTGTCGATTTACCTGCAAATGAGCAATACGAACATATATTGTACATAAATTTAAATGTGATGCAAGTTCCCATTGGACCATGAATATTGTCTTTGGACGGTTAGGATGACGTCCTCGAACCATGACGTCCTGGGCCATGAACCGTATGATAAAAGGATTCGCAAGCTATGAAATGATGTTCTCGGGCCATGAGAATGATGCCTTTGAATAATGATATGCAAAAGATAAAATGAGGTCCTCAGGCCATGGCATGGCGTTCTCGAGCTATGGAAATGGTGCCTCCGAACAATGACGCATTTGGAAAATTTGGCGATCTTTCAGCCCATGAAAATGCAGAAGGTGGCAATCTTTCAGCCGATGCAAGACGTAAATAAAAGGTGGCGGTAGTTCAGCCATGCAAGACATAAATAAAAGGTGGCGGTATTTCAGCCATGCAAGACGTAAATAAAAGGTGGCGGTATTTCAACCATGCAAAAGAAATAAGGTGGCGGTATTTCAGCTAATGCAAGATTTAAATAAAGGTGGCGATATTTCAGCCGATGCAAGATTTAAATAAAGGTGGCGATATTTCAGCCGATGCTAGGTGTAAAATATAAGTGACAATCTTTCAGCCGATGCAAGATTTAAATGAAGTGGCGATATTTCAGCCGATGCAAGATTTAAATGAAGTGACGATATTTCAGCTGATGCTAGGTGTAAAATAGAAGTGGCGATCTTTCAGCCGATGAAAAATTTAAATGAAATGGCGATATTTTAGCCGTGAAAATGGAGACAGAGCTTAGTCTCGGAAGGCAGAATAGCAGCCTTATGCAATTATGGAGACAGAGCTTAGTCTCGGAAGGCAGATTAGCAGCCTTATGCAATTATGGAGACCGATCTTAGTCTCAACAGGCAGAATAGTAGCCTTATGCAATGCAGAGAGATGAAAATGGAGGTAGAGCTTAGCCTTAGAAGGCAGAATAATAGCCTTATGCAATGCAGAGAAATGCAAATGGAGGTAGAGCTTAACCTCGGAAGGCAGAATAGTGGCCTTATGCAATTATGAAGACAGTGCTTAGTCTCGGAAGGCAGAATAGTAACCTTATGCAATGCAGAGAAATGTAAATGGAGGTAGAGCTTAACCTCGGAATGCAGAATAATAGCCTTATGCAATGCAGAGAAATGCAAATGGAGGTAGAGCTTAACCTCGGAAGGCAGAATAGTAGCCTTATACAATGCAGAGAAATGCAAATGGAGGTAGAGCTTAACCTCGGAAGGCAGAATAATAGCCTTATGCAATGTAGAGAAATGCAAATGGAGGTACAGCTTAACCTCGGAAGGCAGAATAGTAGCCTTATGCAGAAGATGAGAGGCGAATAGTAGTGAGAGATTCTTAGCTAATGGCGGATAGCTGGTTGGCGATTGCGATATTCTGGATGATGGGGAAATCATGTATGGATATTGGTTGTGAAGTGATAATTTCTAGTACGAGTGTATACATGTATTTGATGATTTGTGACCTGGGTGCCTGCATTCAAAGAAAAATCGTGAGTTTTGCAAAGGGACCGGTTAGTTCGCGTTCCCGTTGACTCGGCTTTGTTTATGGTGATACTGTAGGTACCCTCGGGGCAGCGTTGTCAAACAAAGAGAAATAGGCATGCATGAGTTTTGTTAAAGGTATGATATATGTATATATATTTTAAGAAATAGCTTTAGATGAACCAACGACCGCGACGTGGTTCAAAATATAGCGACCTTTCTTGCTATGGAATTTTGAGGGCCTCCTCAAAATTCTGCCCCAGTTTAGTGGGTTGATGCTTCTGACGACTGCTTGCAATGATCGACTGACGCTACTTCGAAATTTTGAGGGTCCTCCTCAAAATTCTGCCCTAATTTCCAATTGCGGGTAAATAAATTTTTTATTGAATTATGACTGAACCTGTAAGGCTACCTATATATCCCCTCTTAAACGGGAATCAAGTCAGATGTAGTTCAAATTACATAATGAGATCATAAATGGTTACACATAGTATCGCTTGATTGCATATGAATTTATTGGTTTTGGCCAAACTTCTCCGCCCATTTCTACAAGTATGAGGCTCCTCCTGTCAGAACTCGAGAACCATGTATGGAACTTGCCAGTTAGGGGAGAACTTCCCTTTGGCTTCATCTTGATGTGGAAAAATCTTCTTTAACACCAGCTGTCCTAGTATGAACCGTCTTGGTCTGACTCTCTTGTTGAAGGCTCTGGTCATTCTATTATGGTAAAGCTGACTGTGGAAAACTGCATTCATTCTCTTCCAATCTGTAAGAGCTAATTGTTCGTAACGGCTCTTCACCCATTTTGCATCATCGATTTTTGCTTCCTGTATGATCCTTAGGGAGGGAATTTCCACCTCGGCGAGAATGACCGCTTCTGTACCATAAACCAACGTATAATGAGTCAGTTGATGTGCAGACTGTGGTGTGATACCCTAGCTTCTCATGCCACTACTTATGCTTTTCTACTATCTTTCTCAGTATCTTCTTGATGTTCTTGTTAGCGGCTTCTACTACTTTGTTCATCCGAGGCCTGTAGGCTGTGGAATTCTTATATTTGATCTTGAAGTTTCTGCACATGGCTTTCATCAAATCACTGTTGAGGTTGAAACCATCGTCAGTAATGATTGACTCTGGAATCCCGAATCGACAGACGATACGGTCACAGACAAAGTCTGCCACGACTTTCTTGGTCACTGCTATATAAGATGCTGATTCAACCCATTTGGTGAAATAATAAATTGCTACTAGGATAAACCTATGCCTGTTTGATGCAGAAGGTTCGATTGGTCCGATAACATCCATCCCCCAAGCGGCGAACGACCATGGCGAGCTTGTTGCATTAAGCTCATTTGGAGGCACTTTTATCATGTCTGCATGGATTTGACAGTAGTGGCACTTTCGAACATAACGGATGCAGTCTGTCTCCATAGTCATCCATAAGTAACACGCCCGGAGTATCTTCTTAGCTACGGCAAAATCGTTCATATGCAGACCACAGGTCCCGGCATGAATTTCCTCTAGCAGTTTGGATGCTTCCTGCGTCCACACACCTTACCAAACCCAAATCCAGAGTTCTCCTATACAGGATTCCTCCCATGTGGAAGAAATTGTTGGACAATATTCGAAGTATCCGCTTCTGAAGAGCATTTGCAAGCTCTGGATATTCTCCTTTGGCTAAATATTCCTTGATGCCGTAAAACCAAGGCTTTCTATCTGCTTCTTCCTCGACATGAGCACAGTAAGCTGGTTGTTCATGAATCTTTACTGGAATAGGGTCTATGAAGTTCTTTTCTGGATGCTGAATTATGGATGATAGAGTGGCCAATGCATCGGCAAACTCATTCTGGACTCTGGGGACATGCCGGAATTCTGTCTTTGTGAACCTCTTCCTCAACTCTTGTACATGATGCAAATACGGGAGTATCTTGGAGTTCTTGGTCGCCCATTCTTCTCGGACTTGATGTATAAGAAAATCCGAATCTCCAATCACTAGCAACTCTTGGACGTTCATGTCAATGGCCATCTTGAGCCCCAAGATGCAAGCTTCTTACTCGGCCATATTGTTGGTGTATGGGAACCTGAGCTTGGCGGATACCGGATAATGCTGACCGGTTTCTGATACTAGGACTGATCATATGCCAACTCCTTTGAAATTTGTTGTTCCATCGAAAAATATCCTCCAACCGTCATAGGACTCTGCAATGTCTTCTCTTATGAATGATACCTCCTCATAAGGAAAATACGTCTTCAGAGGCTCGTATTCTCCATCCACAGGGTTTTCAGTGAGGTGATATGCTAGTGCCTGTCCTTTGATTTCTTTCTGAGTCACGTAGACAATGTTGAATTTGCTCAGCAAGATCTGCCACTTGGCTAGCTTGCCGGCGGGCATGGACTTCTGAAAGATGTACTTCAACGGATCCATTCTTGATATGAGATACGTAATGTAAGCACAGAAATAGTGCCTCAACTTCTGAGATACCCAAGTCAGAGCACAACAGGTGCGCTCTAGTAAGGAATACCGCACCTCGTAAGAGGTGAACTTCTTGCTGAGATAGTAAGTGGCCTGCTCTTTTCTCCCCATTTCATCATGCTGCCCCAGAACACAACCAAATGCCCCATCCAATACTACGAGGTAGAGTAGTAGGGGTCTACCTGGTTCGGGCAGAACCAGAACCGGCGGTGTTGATAGGTACTCCTTGGTTCTGTCGAAGGCTTTCTGACAGTCGTCAGTCCATTTGGTAGCGGCGTCCTTCTTCAATATCTTAAAGATCGACTCACAAATGACAGTGGACTGAGCTATGAACCGGCTGATGTAGTTAAGTCTCCGCAAAAACTCATAATATTCATGAGGTTGATTTGGAAATCACTTGTTCTTTTTGTCCTTTCTCCTTGATTTCCTTCCATGTAGGGTTTTGTATGGACAAAGAAAGGAGATCTAGGGTTTTTTTACGTTAGTGACTTGCGTTAGTTGTAGATCTAGAGGAAACTAAAAATTTAGCTAAGAGATCCCCACAGATGACGCCAAATTGTTTGATCAAAAAACATAGATCATGATTCAAATATTTAAATTTACATAAACAAAGGTTAATCTTAGCTAATAATAAAATCCTTGAGATGGAGTTCTCAAAAGTACAACAAATATTGTATAGGTATATCTGGGTGACGACAACACCATGCAATAAGTATTCCAAAAATCAAAGATAATAACGAGACATTCAATATTAAAGTATAGCGACATTTAAGTAAATAGAATAAATGAGTCACCAGGAAAGGAGATAATCAGTGAATGTTCCTACTGACAATGGTGAGTGATGGACAATTCTTTGAATTTTGGAGTTATTCTTGGATCCAATGGAAAAAGTGTAGACAAGAATCTTAGTAAAAAGGTGATGTTTGTAACTTTGTCACGAGATCCGATTCTCTTTCTCAAGTCAAAGTGTATTTTTACAAATGAATATCCTCTCTCTCTATCATTGTGTGTCTTTCTATTTACAGGGAACATATTTCCAAATACCCTAATAGTACAAGTGCAGAAAATATTTACTAGAATATTCTTTATTATATCCTATCTCAAAACTACCCATTACAACTCTGTTAAAGGTGCTCGACCTCGGTTTCAATGAGAACTCCTTGATTTCAGACTTACTGACTCTTCGACAGGTGGCATCTCAGGGATGTTTTACGAATATCATTTAGACTAAAGATGGATTTTGACCCATACAATTATATCATTGTTAACAAATATTTTGAATATCATTGTTAACTAATACCTATAGGTTATGAGATAAATATAATTTCAAAATTTTTCCCGAAATTAATAATCTTATTTTGGTAACCGGACCCCTTAAATGTCTAAAACATCTCATACTTAAAACTAAATAGACAAAAAATTGTTTAATGTAAAAAATTTAACTCTAATTAACTTTTCCACTTTGACTTTAAATTTGATGGACAAGAAAAATCGGTCCAATGTATTTCGATATCAATAGCTATAAAAAATTAAATAATGTAAAACTAGCTTTACAACTTGTTTGAATGGTTGTTACCCATTCTATTGTATCGTATTGTTATTTTAAATATAATATTTATTTTAATTGTTACTTAAATTTTATCGTATCGTATCGTAAAAGCCGTCGTTACATAAAGACGAAATGTGCCACTTTATCTAACGACAGATTTGGTGTGGTCGCGCTATTACCTTATCTTTTTCTCTCAATCTTATCCTTTATTATTAGTATTAAAATATTTTATTTTATTATTTACTCTACTTTTTTATATAATAATTTTACTTTGTATCATAATATTCTTTATCATATTATAAATTTATTTTTTATATTGCTAGTGCGTAATATTATGAAACGATGACAAACTAAACAATCTATACCAATATTGTATTTATCAAAACATAGTTAGGGCACACACGACGGTCCAAGCCCGAATATAAAAGGAATTTTTACACCCTATAGAAAACTTTAGTACCTTATTTATCAATAATAAATACCATTTTAAAATATTACATCCTATAAATACCTTTTATCATTTATAGCAAAAAATCTAAATATAGTTACATCCTACAATTAAGGCACCATATATGCTAACTATTATTTTTCTCTCTCCCTTTTTGTATTTTCTCTCACATAATTACCGCGTATGAGCAAACCCCAATACAATCTCTTTTTGTTTGCATACAACCAGACTCTCTTCTCCCACAAACCCTAGTTTCTTACCCAAATTCTCAATTTCCTGCTCCGCGTCACCAACGTTATCATCAGCCATTGTCTGAGTTACTTGCCAGTTTATTTCCTGCATGAACTTCAATATCACATTCAGCACACAAAGCTGCCTCATCAGCACAACAAATTACAGTAGCTTGAGCTTTCTCACATACATCACACTGGATCTTCATCTTTATTCTCTTGCCTCTTCATGTTCAGGACATACCCTTTTGAAGAAAAAAAGGGAATTTTTTGTTTGGAAGCTTTTAAGATGTATTTTCAAGAATTAAAGACTAGCCAAATTCTGGAATGTGAAAAGTGTCAGACCAAAGGGCTGGGGTTTTTGTTGATGTGTTAGGGGTTGACCAGCAGGAATTAATGGCTGGCTGCCGGCCGACGAAGTCATAGGGATGTTTCTCTCTCTAGATCGCCCAAATCGCCTATTTATATTCAGTTGTATTCGAATGTATTCTTCAGGTGTATTCACTTGTATTCAGGTCTAATCAGTTGTATTTAACTATTTTATTCAGCAGTAGTTAGTTGTATTCAAGTGTTTTATACAAATGTATTCAGTTGTATTCAGTTATATTCAACTATTTTATTCAGCAGAAGTTAGTTATATTTTGTTGCATTCAAGAGTTTATTCAGCTGTATTCAGTTGTATTTTTGTTGTATTCAAGTATTTTATTCAGATGAATTAAGGTGTATTTTGTTGTATTCAACTGTATTATTCATATGTATTTCTCTTTATTCAGCTATAATCTTTATTATGTATCTTTCAAATACAGATTAATGAGGCATCGTTTTAGTTCGTTGAGTGAAATTAGGAGAATATCATGTGATTTTATTTCCTTCCGTTTTTAGCGTAGATACGTTACTGTATTTAATGTTAATGTCGCTTGAATACAGCTAAATACATGTCAAACTTAGCTAGGATTTCAGATTTTACGCTTATATTTTTTGTTGTATTAATGAATACAATAACTTAAATATATGAAATATATTGTATAAAAATATAAAAGATATTTATAACACGTAATATAGCAAAGAATATTATAAATGGCTAATTAGACAAAAAAGATGTGCTTTATGAAAAATTTCCAAGATAAAACAAACCAAAGCTACTATTCGAGCCGCTTCATTTCACCTACTTTAATTTCCTTATCTATAGTCAGGAATGGTATTAGTCCATTTTCAGTCCCTTTGAGCTCTAGACAAAGCAACAACAATGGCGGGACTAACCGGTCTCAAGCTATCTCTGTTTCCCAATTCCTGTGCTCTATCCTCCTCTTCTTCTCTCTCTTTCCCATCCTCAAAGCCATTCCTTGTTTCAACCCGAATTTTCCACAGAACATCCCACCGTTTCCCAAGTAAGTAACCCCCCCCCCCCAGAAGCTTCTTACTGTGGCAATGCCCTTCTTTTTCTACTCAAAAACTTTGTGGGTTATATTTAATTTTCTTTATTTTTGGTCATTTTCAGAGATATATGCGTATTCTAGCAATGATATTAAAGTAGGCAGCAACATTGAAGTCGATGGAGCTCCTTGCAAGGTTATAGGTGACTACTAACCACCCACTTCATATTATCTTTTTTATTTTTCTGTTTTTTTTTTTCGTATTCCATATGATAGTATAATATTACCATTTTCAGATTATCCATATTTTTCTGACTGATTAGGATGTACTTCTCATAGTACATCATTACATTCTTGCTAATTTTGATTTTTTAGCTAGCTTTTTATTGCTTGATTATGCTAAGCATGTAGGAGTATTTTTCACAAGTAAAGGAAAGGGGTTGTGAACTAGCTGAAAAATCAGGCTTTAGACAGTCAAGTAACTAGTTTCAAAGAAGTAAAAGTTCTATGCTTTTTACAATTTCTGGAAGTTACTATTTTAATACGTTCGAAATTTTGTAACCATGTGTAGTTGACCACCATATTTTATCCTACCTATCCCCCTGAATAACAGGATTATTAGTTACTACTGAAATTACACAAACTAGAGCAAGACTAGAGGATTCCCGAGTGAAGTGTAAGGTTGCATGATTACATTGAATGACTGAATGAACAGCATGCTAAAAGTTGCTTAGAACATTGTCAGTCCACTCGGACTCTAGAGTAAGCTAGCTGATATAAACTGTTTGTTTTGCTGTTCAGATTTCTATATAGGTTACCAAGACATCTATTTGGGACTGTAATAAACTCAAACATTTGTATCCATGTATAATTGACTGTGATTTTACTTGTAGTCCATAAAGCAGAATTCAAAAACAGTTGATTTTTGAACATGAATATATATGGAATAATTTGGTATCAAGTACACCTAGAATTTGGTTGGTACTTTTACCATTTGATAATACTTATTATTTGGGTGTATGTAGAGTTTCTTCATGTAAAGCCTGGGAAAGGGGCTGCATTTGTGAGGACCACATTGCGCAATTATGTAACAGGGAACACCGTTGAGAAAACTTTTCGAGCTGGAAGTAAGGTAATATCTTTGGGACCACCTGCTCTTCAATGCTTATTCTCTCACTCTGTCCACGTTATATGCTTCCAGTGGATTTTATTGCTAAGTTCACACCACATGCATGCCATCTACTAATATAAGAACTTGTTATGTAGCTCGAGCCATTCTTTTTGCATAACTTTGTTGGATAAGTTCCTTATTAATAGGAACAACATCACTAATCGCGTTGTTTGACTTTCACCGGGCAATAGAATATCTGTCGAAGGCAGTGTGAAAGTTCCTTTCCTTCTTGTTTAGAACATAAGATACATTTCAATCTACTGAAAGACTCTCAGATCCATTACTTTGATAATGGATCTGCAACTTTGACGTCATTTTTTTTTCTCCAACCAAATTGACACTGCCTATGTGATTTTAAATTTCAGTTGACATTCAACTATCTCTGCAGATAGAAGAGGCAAATATCTACAAGGAGACAAAGCAATTCACTTACAAAGATGGTGCCCAGTTTGTCTTCATGGATCTGGTTAGTACAGTAACTTTTAATAGAGTGGTCCAATGTGCTAGTTTTGTTCTTGCAGCCTTCACTAGCATGCAGCTTATGCAGGTTACTTTTATGGATCTCCCAAATCCCAATCCATAAAAATGACACTCCACTGTCGTTCTACCTCCCTCCAAAACAAAAGAAAATAAAGAAAACAACAAGAAAGAAAAAGAACAAGCATAAACCTGGCCACACGTCAATGGGTTTGGTTACTTGAGGGATTACGCCTAACTCTAGCACCAACTCTCTTTTCCTACTCTTACCCTTTGAAATGCAAGATACTACTTTTATCCCTTGTTAATATTTAGGCCGTACAATATTCTGGAGATTATGTCTTTCATCTGATCCTTTTGGCACATAAAACCTAGACCCAAATTCGAGGAGTTTTTGCACGTATGAGAGTGAACATCAAGGTTGGGCTAATTTATTTGGTTTTGGTGAAGTTCTAAATATCTGATTTATAGTTGCACCTTACAAGTCCCTTAAGTTGTGGGCTCTGCCCTTTCTTATCCCGATTTAGCTGTGCTAGTCAGACAGGTAAAAGTGGTTTATTCAGATATTTGAGAATAGAAGTAGAGTGTGCATTTCCAAAGATTTGGAGTTTTACATCTCTTGTGTGCTTGGTGTAATCTGAAACAGGAAAACGATGTAATTTTTTTCTTTAACTTCGTTGTCTCACTACATGTTTAAAGGGATCTGAAAGTTCTTTTTGCTGCAACAATCGGTACCTTCTTGGTGCATATGAATGAAATACGTATAAAAATACAATGGAAAAGGTTCAACGTCGCTTACTGATGTCTTAATTGGTCACGTTAATGCGCAAAAATAATGTCTTAATTGGTTACATTACTTATGTGGATCAAGTTCCCTCCAATGCCCCTTAATCCATACCCACTTCTAGGAAGGATGAATTAGAATTTGGTTGTTTTTTATTCCCCCTTATATGTATACACTATATAAACTATGATAACTTTGGGGCAATTTTTATTGCAGACCAGTTATGAAGAATATCGTCTAAATGAAAAAGATGTTGGAGATAAAGCAAAGTTTCTAAAAGAGGGCATGGACTGCAGTTTGCTTTTCTGGAATGGAAAGGTGCTTTCCAGCTGAACTTATTTTCAGTGTTTGCAATTCTGATTTTCTCCTTTGAAAGTGTCAATCGAGAATCTCTGATTAACCCTATAGCTTGTCTTGTTGAAGCTAGTACTTTAGTATCTTTTTTTAACGGTAATCAATATACTAAGGTTAATATTTCCATAGGTGATCGACTTTGAATTGCCTATTACAGTGAAGTTGACAGTGGTGGATGTTGATCCAGGTCTCAAAGGTGACACTGCACAAGGTAATCATTTCTTCTTTTCTAGCTTGAGCTTAAATGGAGAAACATGGTCAGTGAGGATTCATATACGCGACCTTAACTTGTCTGGGACTGCAGCGCAATTATAGCTTGAACAATTGAACTGGGAGACTAATGTTTATGAGGGGATTTTGGAGGCGTAAACACTTCATGTCTTTGAACTATAACAGAAGAGTATAGCAATAGTGCTTTATAATCTAGTGAAGGTTAATTTTCTTTTTTTGGATATATTCATAAGGTGTCTACCTTGCTCCCCCCAAAACATGTCAGCTTTGCCTTTTTTCCCCATTGCCTTCAGTTAGGGTTGGGGTGGGGGAGCCCAGTTTTACTCTGAAGTCCCCCTTCATCTTCCTATCATGCCCGTCCCTCTTCTGTTTGTAGAAATCATGGATGACATCCCATTTCCTTCTTTCGTTATAGTTTATCTAGAATATTTCCAGTTAAATAGAAAATGTTGTTGCGAGAAGTATTGTCATATGTAAATATTGAACATTGACTCGCATTCAAGGTGTATGTGGGCAACTGATTCCGATGTGCCTATGATTCAATTGTACTAGGGCTATAGCATTATAAATATCCATGTCTTTTGGTTCATCTTTGTGTCAACCTCTGAAGACAGTCTCTGAATGGCTACTAAAAAAGGGCAGCCCTGTGCACTAAGCTCCCGTTATGTGCGGGATCCGGGAAAGGGCCTGACCACAAGGGTCTATTGTACGCAGTCTTATCGTGCATTTCTGCAAAAGGTTATTTTCACGACTCGAACCCCTGACCTCTGGTCACATGGTTACCAGTTACGCTAAGGCTCCCTTTCGATCTTTTGAATGGCTACGGTGACGCCACATATATATTTGATGGGCAATTGTCCAGAGTAAATTACTCCTTTTCTTTTTGTTCTGCGAGCTTGTGAATATGATTTGTATTACGTGGCAGGTGGATCAAAGCCAGCAACCGTTGACACCGGTGCAGTTATTAATGTTCCGTTATTCATAGGAAGGGGAGAGGAAATTTTGGTGGATACTAGAAACGGACAATACATGAGTCGCGCAAAGGAGGCTTGAGATAAGTTTTGTAGCAACTGGAAATTTTGGTATCGTAATGTATTAAAATCAAGTATTATCCGGAGGAACATTAGGACTTCACTGCAGATGCTCTTTTGACACCTTTTGTTCCACCGGTTTGAGCAGACAATGAAGATGTATAAATTGGAGCTTAAAATCAGGTAGATAGTCTTTGTTGTAATGAAGAGACGAGTCCGGAACCTAAATAGGTTCTTTTGGAACTCAAACAACGTTTTTAAGTTTTAAAAAAAAAAAAAACAATTCTATATACAACGCCAGAAAAACTGGCGTTGTACATTAACGGTAACGGGCACCGTTAATATACAGCGCCAGTTTTTCTGGCGTTGAATCTGACAACTGATTCAACGCCAGAAAAACTGGCGTTGTATCCACCCCATTTTTCTACTCTTTGGTCCCCTCAAATTCTGTCCATTTCGTTAAAAAAAAAAAAAAAATTTGGGTCCCCCCGACACCTAAAAGTTGAAGCACGTAGGTCCCACACTCGAGGAAAGCTTCTTGTTATTGTTGATTTACGGTTTTGGAGTCAAAATTTTCATCTATTCGGTTTCAGAAAAATCTAAATCGAGGTATTTC